>JAVALU010000462.1:7500-25000 GCA_030770095.1 Gila robusta
TGTACAATGAACATAATATACAGATGATTATTACTATAAACAGAGTTTACAGGTGAATGTGTACTATGAATATATATACAGATGGCTATTACTATAAACAGAATGTGAGCTTAGTATACTAATGTGATATATATAGAATGTGATAATATACAGAATGTGAGCATAATAAACAGATGGTTATTACTATAAACAGGATTTACAGATAGATATATGTAATAAGTAAGGCTAAAATGAGCAGTATAACAATGGATTTAAAGTAGTGCAAATTAAGTTGGACAGAAGCTATCCGAGTAAAAGTGCAATGGAAAGTAATTGCATATTAGAGTTAAAGTACGGTATTGCAAATGTATATGTAAACAATTGGTACTGTAAATAAACAGTCGGCAGTGCAAATTGATATTCTAGTCAGGTGAGTAGTGCAAGATGCATATGTAAACAGTTGTTACTATAATAATAGTCAGCAGTGCAAATTAACATTATAGCATTGCAAATAACAAATAACAAAATGGAGGCAGGTGTGAGGAGGGAGAGGAGAGTTTATCAGTATATGAGGGGAGTGGGATCAGTGAGGGTTAGAGTTCAGTAAAGAGACAGCTCTGGGGAAAAAGCTGTTCTTTAGTCTGCTGGTCCTGGTCCGGAGGCACCTGAAACGCCTGCCGGAGGGCAGTAGAGAAAACAGTCTGTGGGCTGGGTGAGAGGGGTCCTTAAGGATGCTGCGAGCTCGGTGCAGACAGCGTTTCCTCTGGATGTGCTCGATGGCAGGTAGTTGAGTCCCAGTGATGCGCTGGGCGGTTTTCACCACCCGCTGCAGTGCCTTGCGCTCTGCAACAGAACAGCTCCCATACCACACTGTAGCACAGTTGGTCAGGATGCTTTCTATTGCACAGCGATAGAAGTTCACCAGGATAGTCGAGGAAAGCTGATTCTTCCTCAGTGTCCTCAGGAAGAAAAGGCGCTGGTGAGCCTTCCTGACCAGGCAGGAGGTGTTGGTTGTCCAGGACATGTCCGCCGAGATGTGGATTCCCAAGAACTTGAAACTGGAGACACGCTCAACAGCCATTCCATTGATGTGGATGGTGTCGTGTGTGCCTCTTGACTCTTTTCTGAAGTCCACGATGAGCTCCTTCGTTTTGGTGGTGTTGAGGAGCTGGTTATTTTCAGTGCACCATGTGGCCAGGTGCTTGATCTCCTCCCTATAGGCAGTCTCATCGTTGTTGCTGATGAGACCAATCACCGTAGTGTCGTCCGCGAACTTGACGATGGAATTAGATCCGTACACAGGCTTGCAGTCGGAGGCATACTATGTCAGAATAATTTTACTTTTGTCTCATAATTATGACATAAAAACTCAAAATTATGAGATAAATCAAAATTATGATATAAAAATATGGAATTATGACTTTATAAGTCAATTATGACAAAGTCAAAATTATGAAAGTTGAAATGATGATATACAATTTCACTGTGAGCTTAAAAAGTCAAAATTATGAGATAAAGTCTAAATTGACATACTAAATCATAATTATGAGATTAAAAAGTCAAATTTATGAGATAAAAATGTGAAATTACTACAAAAAATTTAAATTATGACAAGAAGTCATAATTATGATATATGATAGATAGGTAAAAAATCGAGGGCTTGGAACCAGAGGGGCGTAAGTGGCATTTTGGGCGAAAATGAGTTCTATATATCAAATTAAAGGTCTTGATGAGCTCTATCTAGTTGTGCCAAAAAGACCTATCTGAGATCAAACTGTATTGAATAAAGCAACAAAACAATACAGACCTAACACAAAAGTGTGAGTAATGTTTGGAGCCAGAAGGGCGTAAGTCCACTTACGCCTTTCTGGCTCTGAAAAATACATGTAGGACCCACATTTTTGTTCAGAGCCAGAAGGGCGTAAGTGTAGTTGGTGCCCTAAAACTGCATTCAAAATGGCTGACACAACTGCAGACATGGAACTGTCTGAGGCAGAAACGATTTTGATGAATATTATGAAACAAACTGATGAATCCTACACTCACCTAAAGGATTATTAGGAACACCTGTTCAATTTCTCATTAATGCAATTATCTAGTCAAACAATCACATGGCTGTTGCTTCAATGCATTTAGGGGTGTGGTCCTGGTCAAGACAATCTCCTGAACTCCAAACTGAATGTCAGAATGGGAAAGAATTTCAATCAAAAAAAAATTTTGAGCGTGGCATGGTTGTTGGTGCCAGACGGGCCGGTCTGAGTATTTCACAATCTGCTCAGTTACTGGGATTTTCACGCACAACCATTTCTAGGGTTTACAAAGAATGGTCTGAAAAGGGAAAAACATCCAGTATGCGGCAGTCCTGTGGGCGAAAATGCCTTGTTGATGCTAGAGGTCAGAGGAGAATGGGCCGACTGATCAAGCTGATAGAAGAGCAACTTTGACTGAAATAACCACTCGTTACAACCGAGGTATGCAGCAAAGCATTTGTGAAGCCACAACACGCACAACCTTGAGGCGGATGGGCTACAACAGCAGAAGACCCCACCGGGTACCACTCATCTCCACTACAAATAGGAAAAAGAGGCTACAATTTGCAAGAGCTCATCAAAATGTTGCCTGGTCTGATGAGTCTCAATTTCTGTTGAGACATTCAGATGGTAGAGTCAGAATTTGGCGTAAACAGAATGAGAACATGGATCCATCATGCTTTGTTACCACTGTGCAGGCTGGTGGTGGTGGTGTAATGGTGTGGGGGATGTTTTCTTGGCACACTTTAGGCCCCTTAGTGCCAAATGGGCATCGTTTAAATGCCACGGCCTACCTGAGCATTGTTTCTGACCATGTCCATCCCTTTATGGCCACCATGTACCCATCCTCTGATGGCTACTTCCAGCAGGATAATGCACCATGTCACAAAGCTCGAATCATTTCAAATTGGTTTCTTGAACATGACAATGAGTTCACTGTACTAAAATGGCCCCCACAGTCACCAGATCTCAACCCAATAGAGCATCTTTGGGATGTGGTGGAACGGGAGCTTCGTGCCCTGGATGTGCATCCCACAAATCTCCATCAACTGCAAGATGCTATCCTATCAATATGGGCCAACATTTCTAAAGAATGCTTTCAGCACCTTGTTGAATCAATGCCACGTAGAATTAAGGCAGTTCTGAAGGCGAAAGGGGGTCAAACACAGTATTAGTATGGTGTTCCTAATAATCCTTTAGGTGAGTGTATATTGAAGAAGTTGAAGATGAGTCAGAGTTGTTTGAATGCATTTCCTCACAAGAGTGATGACAGTAAGACATAATCATGCCTTGAGAGCCTTACCTTGTTAGCCTAGCCTAGCATGGCTAACGTTAATCCCATTGGTTTGGTCTGATCTGGCTAACTGTGCCTGCTAACTAGCCTAGTGTTCTGACAGAGAATATTCTTTTGAACTTTCTCATAATCTACTTTACCCTAGCCTTGAACTAATAGATTCAGGGCACTCATGTAGGATATTATATTAATAAATGTTAATGTGTTAATCCTTAAGGACACAGCCACATGAGGTGAGGAAGAGAGATCAACTTGAGGGACACATGGAGACAGATGGAGGAAGTGAGTTCTGACTTGCATAGAAAATATTTAAAATAGTTAGAACATTACCTTATCTAATCCTTACCCCGGATTATTAGTATCAGGGTATTCATGTAGGATATTAATAAATATTAATGATATAATTTAGGGACAAAGCATGAGATGAGGGAGAGATATGAGGGACACATGGAGACAGCAGAAGATGGGGGAAGAGGGACAGGCAGGGACACAGATCATGCAATTGATGAGGGACACATGGAGACAGAAGAAGATCGAGGAACTGAGACAGTAGACATTGTGCTAGAATTTATTCAGGAGGGAAGGGCTAACAGTGGCGAGGAAGAGGAGACAGAAGAAGATTGAGGGAGTGAGACAGTAGACATTGAGCCTGTTTAGGAGGGAGGGGTTGAAAGTGGCCAGGAAGAGGATGCCAACACACCACAAAAAGGAAGAAAAAGACAGAGAGATGTTGAAAATTGGAAAAGAAACCAACGTAAAAGGTTAAGAAATTCTGGCCAAGGCTACATTAATTCACATGGCATTAATGTTCCAGGAAGGAAGGTGAGGGAAAAGAACTAAAAAGTAAAAAGAACACGAAAGAACTGTCAATTGAATAGAGTATTAATAAAAAAAGAATTGTAATGAAATAAATTGAACAACTCATGAATTGCCAATCAGAAGTGTGTTTAGCAAGTTCAGTGACTTTAATTACAGTCTGTACTGTTCAGCAGATGCCCAGAATGGAAAAGTGAAATGAGAAAAAAAGAAAAAAAATTAATGAATGAGTTAAATGAAAAATAATTATTTGTTCAAGTGTGATTCAAGTGTTAATTATTCAATCAATTCCCTTTTTGATCAATTATTTTCTGCATTGTTCAGCAGATACGCCCAATATGTCCATAGAAGACTTGGAAATGTTTGGTGCCAAAAAGGCGTATCTGACGTTTTTGACATATTTTTTTATTTTAAAATGTTGTAGAACATGTTCATTGTGTTAATATGCCATACATTTTTTACTTAAATACTCATTCATGTAAGTATGCCTGTGGTTGCAATGTTTAATGTTTAATGTTGTGGTTTAAGGTTAATAATACAGGTGATTGAAGTGTGGTCAAAATGTTGTTTTGTCTCTCCTGTAAAGTTTGTCAAAAGCCACTTACGCCCCTCTGGCTCCAAGCCCTCGAAATTCAAAGTCAAAATTATGACATACAAAAAGTCGAATTTTTGAGATTAACATACTAAATCATAATTATGAGATAAAAAAAAAAAAAAAATATGATGAAATTATGAGAAATTACATCATACTGTCATAATTATGATAAAAATTCTGACATAAATCAAAATGATGAGATATAAAGTCTGGAATACTGTCATTTTATGAGATTAAAAAAATAAAATTATAACAAGGATAAAATCGGCATTCTAAGTCATAATTATGAATTTAGATCAATTTACAATTATTCTCATAATTTTTTTTTATATATATCTCCAAAAGACTTAATCTCATATGCTATGTTTATATCATAATTTAGAATTTTTGTCATAATTTTTACTCTTCATAATTGAAACAAAAACTCAAAATTATGATAGAAAGTTGAAATTATGACATACAAAGTCATAATTATGAGATTAATAAATCAAAATTATGAGGTAAAAAGTATAAATTACAAGTAATAATTTTGAGATAAAAAAATCTACATACAAAGATAAAATGATGACATACTAAGTCATACATTTTCCTTTTTATGTCATAATTATAACAAAGTCGAAAATATTATTTCATGTCACAATTATGATTTAGAAAAACCTTTTTTTTTTTATGTGGGCTTCCATAGATCATGAAGAGTCAGTTTATCAGTAATGATCAACAATAAACGCATCGGTAACTGATCAGAGCGAGAGATACAGAGCTGATCAATAAACCCGTACGCCTGGAGTCACTGATAGCACTGTCGTTTCACACACACACACACACACACACACACATCAGAACTCAAACACATTCAAAGTCAGTTTATTACATCATCAATACAAATCTGTTTACAAAAATCGCAGTCACAAATACAAGCATTAATTCAATATCCTTCACATTAGAAAACACTGCAGAAATCATGTTCTTCCTCAGTGTTTCTGTCTTGTTTTCCAGCACAAATATCAAACATTAAGTCATAATTATGAGATTAAAAAGTCTTATAAAATTAAGAAATGATGCGGTGTAAAATTCCTAAATAAAGATGAGAAATGTATCAAAATTAACAACAATGGGGTCCGAAAAAATCTATTTAATTCTAAGATTTTGTTGTTGTTGTTGTTTTCTAGAACAATCTCACTTCATTCTCCAGTAAATGTCTCTTGATTAAAGAATGTTTTCCTGGAAAACAAGACAAAGATTCGGTTGAACTTCTAGCAGTGCAGCGATACAACAGAGAAATACTGATTATACAACACATTCAAGAGAATGATGAATATTGTTCATGTGACTGACAGTCAAACAGTAAAATCCCCAAAGCCAGAGGCTGTCAGTGTGTGTGTGTGTGTGTGTGTGTGTGTGTTGATGGGAAGTCGTCCATGTGTCGCCTCAACGATGACCTACATCTGACAGAACATCTTTCTTCAGGCTTTGTCCCTGACCATCCAACTGTGACACACACACACACACACACACACACACACACACACACACACAGCCTGTTCTGCGCAGCTAAACGCGTTCTAACGTTTGGCTAACATTCCCATTAGGTTATGAAATATCATTTCTGAACGAACAATATATTTCATCATCAGACTAGCAATATTTCTCAGTGCTCATCGTCAGAGAGACGCCATGCGGCTTTAATTTGAGTTTGATTATAGCAGTGTGTGTCAGATGAGTGTGTGTCAGATGAGTGTGTGTCAGATGAGCAGTGTGTGTTCTGGAAGCGGAGATGAAACTGAATGTGTTTGGATGAGGGATGAGGCTTGACAGTGTGTGATGGATGTTATCGACTGTTACACAGCATGATCTCACTAACACTCGGGAATATGACAAATGACATCATACACAATACTATCGGAACATTCGGAGGATCGTTTCCGCCGCAGAATCACAGAGGAAAAGGGAATTGCAATTCATTTCTTGCAATTACTTTTTCTCCCAATTCCCAGTTAATAAACGACAATTCTGACTTTTTCTCACAAATCTGAGTTTATAAATCGCAATTCTGATTTTTTTCTCTCAATAGCGAGTTTATAAACGACAATTCTGACTTGTTTTTAGCAATTTTGAGTTTATAAACCACAATTATGACTTTTTCCACACAATTCCCAGTTTATAAACGACAATTGTGACTTTTTTCTCGCAACTGCAAGTTTATAGACAACAATTATGACTTTTTCTCGCAAATCTGAATTTATAAATCGCAATTCTGAATTTCTCACAATTCCCAGTTTATAAACGACAATTATGACTTTTTTCTCACAATTCCCAGTTTATGAATCGCAATTTTGACCTTTTCTTGCAATTTTGAGGTTATAAATCGCAAGTCCGACTTTTTTCGCGCAATTCTGAGTTTATAAATCACAACTGCAACTTTTTTCTCGCAATTCTCAGTTCATAAACTGCAATTCTGACTTTTTTTTAGCAATTCTGAGTTTATAAACCACAATTATGACTTTTTCCACACAATTCCCAGTTTATAAATTGCAAATAGGACTTTTTCCTCGCAACTGCAAGTTTATAAATCACAATTATGACTTTTTTCTCACAATTCCCAGTTTATGAATCGCAATTTTGACCTTTTCTTGCAATTTTGAGGTTATATATCGCAAGTCCGACTTTTTTCGCGCAATTCTGAGTTTATAAATCACAACTGCAACTTTTTTCTCGCAATTCCCAGTTCATAAACTGCAATTCTGACTTTTTTCTCGCAATTCAGTTTATTAACCGCAATTTTGACTTTTTATTGCAATTCTGAGTTTATAAACTGCAATTTTGACTTTTTATCGCAATTATGAATTTATGAACTGCAATTTTGACTTTTTATCGCAATTATGAATTTATGAACTGCAATTTTGACTTTTTTTCAAAATTTCGAGTTTATAAACCACAATTCTGACATTTTTTGCAACTGCAAGTTTATAAATTGCAAGATTTAAACTCAAAATTTTAAGAAATAGTCAGATAATTTTTTTTATTTTTTTTAATTCCGTGGCAGAAACAAGCTTCCATATAAACATCAGGTTAGAGTCAAAGGAAACACAGAGCGATAAAGAGCTTTCGAAGTTTAGAAAGTGCTTCAATATAATACAATAACATATTTAAATGTAGTACTGAAGGTAATAATTCAGATCATAAAAGTGTAAAACGAGTTTAGAAGATCTGCAGTGACACGATGAGGAACATTCATGTTTTAATGTTTAATACTGCGAGGCTTCAGATCTGGACAGACATTCATTCATCACATCAACAAACACGGGCACTTAATAAATAATCAGAACCATGAACCATCGAATCTCAGCTTTACATCATAACAACACAAGAAACGCAGAAGTCCAGCTCCACATCACGATCTCAGAGACGTCAGTGTTCAAACCTCGACCTCATGCCTGAAGAAGCAGCTTCAGATGCTCTAGTTTCCCTCAGGGGTCAAAGGTCTTCAGTCTACAGGAGTGTGTGTGTGTGTGTGTGTGTCTCTACTGCCCTCTGCTGGACGATCTCAGTTTGATGATCCACTCTCCGCTCGGGTTGTTGTTGTGCAAGTCAAACAAATGAGTCTCTGGATCCAAACAATGTTCACCTGATCCATAAACAAGATTAGCTATTACAAATATATATGTATAGCTTAAAAATATGTGTATAGTACTGTTTAAATGCAGAAACTGGGTGAACAGCAAATGAAACAGAAACATATATTTACATATAACAAACTAAGACAGTATAATATTAATATAAATATTATAGTATTGTTTACTTGTTGATGGCCATCATATGAAACTAAAAACCCCAAATAAAGAGCAGGACTTTCTCCTTATGCACACGCCACCACCATATACCCGTCTGAGATAGGAGTTAACTATAATAACTGTTTTTTGTCTCATTTGGCAAAACAACAACAACAACAACTTACCGATATTCCCACCGACTTCATAGACGGCACAGTCTGGGAATGATGTGGAACCATTTCTGTGAGATGGACAGGTAAAAAAATGCATTATACTAAAGGATTTTATTTGTGTGTGTGTGCGTGCATGTGTGTGTTCTGTGCATGTGTGTGTGTGTGTGTTACCGTGTCAGGAGACCCCTGCTGTTATCGGAGGCGTGCAGCTCTTTATAAAACTGTGACATCAGATCTGAGGCGCGAGAATTAATGGCGAGACGAAACTCCATCGAGGAAATCACGTCACCCAGCTGGATCTTTACAGTACGACACTGCTGAACACACACACACACACACACACACACACACAAAGAAAATAATTAGTTCTCAATAACTGATCACTAGGAGCCAAAGATCATTCGCCAAAAACTGTCTTTAAAATCAAAAGTAAATTTACTATAGAATTATTTATTATACATATCTGAACATATTACTATTATATATAATTGAATATAATATTATATATTATTATTAATATGAATATGCATTTTAAATTGAAAATAATATGAAAATAATATTACAATTTAAGATAATTATTCTACATGGTTTGAAGTGAACAGGTTTTTTCATAATAGATGATGATTCTGTTTTTAGGAATATCTCACATGAGCTCACGTCACGATCTCTAGAGCTTTTACACACTTCATGTGTTCAATCAGGTCCTGTAAGCGTCTGTTCCTGAGACTAAAGCCTCTAAAGGGATCATCCCTTCATCCTCTCACACACACACACACACACACACACACACACCCCCCTCACCTCGCTGGTGTTCTTGTCGGGTTTGTCTCTGCTGTCGGCGTGGATCTTCCTGAGGAGGTTCTTGATGCGCTTGTCGTAGAACTGGTACCGACGGCTGCTGTTCTCGTTCAGTTTCCTCACTTGACTAAGCAAGAAGTTCGGAACCTACAGAACAGCAAACGCTCATGAAGCAGACAAAACCATGCAAACTTGTGAATTTTAATCATGCACAAAATTGACATAAAGCATTTGCGAATAAAACAGCGTTTCCATCCCATGTGTTCAAGAGAACAAAATCAGCACTTCCTGGGAAATTGGTGCAAAATATCAGTAATAAGAATGGAAGTTTCTGCAATCCGAAACACAATAAATGCTGTCATGTTCTCATGTTCTCTGTTCTCCCACTTCTTTCTCAAAAATGATGTTTGAGTACGTTCAGATTCCTCTCTCTCTCATGATCAGTTGAGTCATGTGACTTTTTTTTGTTGCGCATCAATGGATTTATTCTATAAATGTCTTTCCCTCATAATTTATGCGCATGTCTCCTAGTGATGAGAGAAACAAAGCGTTTTAAAACTTTGAATCAACCGAACTGATTGTTTCGCTGGAAACGCTGGCGACCCCTGCTGGTCAGAACGTGTAAATGCTGTGAAAACCCAAACATGCATTTAAACACCTTTTACAAACCAATTACAAATGTTTAATCGAAAGTGTAAAGTCCCCCTGTGGTGAAAATCCAGCTTTTAATGTTGTTTATATGTCTATGTGATGTTTTTAATATGCTTTAAGACAAACCATGTGTAAATTCATAAGTCGACAGCATTGCTGAGTATTTTCTCCTTAAAACTGCAGTGAACCAAAGACAGTCTCAAAAACACGCTTTGAAATCGCTGGTGTTTCTGACGTCACAAACTACCTTGTAACCAATCAGATCAACGTGTGATCGTCAACGAGTGGATCTCTGAGTGAGTGAGTGAGTGGAGGCGGGGCTCATTTGCATATTCATAGAACCGCGCATACTAAATGAGGCAAGGGTGTCGAGTTACATTCAAGATATTTTAAGGCATGAAGATATTTTTTTTCAAAGATTTTGGTGATCAAAGATGAGTTTTAAGGGATAAAATGATTGACTACAGGGGGACTTTAAATTCAGTCAACAAATAATTGTCCATACAAAAGTAGGGCTTGTTTTATGCAGAGCTTTTAACGAAATCTCTTCATTATTACTATACTGAGACAGGACAGACCAGCTTACTTTTGATATGAAACAAAGTCTTAACTTTCAAATTTGGTAATTTTTTAAATAAATTCAAACAATAAATACCGTTTTGTTTTCTTTAATGTGTCGTGACAGATCGCTGTAGAGCCTCAGGCCCCGTTTACACGTACATGGTTATTTTGAAAAACGGAGACATTTCCCTTCGTTTGTGCCCTTCGTTTACACGCTAACGGAGAATTCGCCTCTGAAACCGATTCTTTCTAAAAACTCCGGCCAGAGTGGAGATTTTGGAAAACTTAATTTGCATGTAAACGGAGAAAAACGGAGTCACAGTACGCGACAGAACTCGCACATGCGTCAAAAGTGCGACCTCTTTGTTCAAAAGAGAAAGAGGAAGTGATTTGTTGCTGTTGTTGCTATTTCTGGATTCTGATTGGCTAACGTGGGCTTCTCGTTACACTGCCATCTACAGGTTTGACATGCTCTTGACGGCATATATACACGGACTCCTGTAAACGAACACTTTTCTGAAAACTGACAGGTGTGCACGATGTTATTTTTGAAAACGGAGAGGGTGAAATGTCCGTTAATGAAAATAGCGTGTAAACGTAGCCGCTTGAGTTAAAGCCGCTCGTGAACGATCATCTCTTCCTTCTAGTTTATTTATAGCATCAAATAAACATGAATGAACATCAGAAGGAATGTTGTTTTAACCGCGTACACGTTTCTCAAGTTCAAATCCTCCAACGTTTTTCATTTAAAATATTACACAAATTTTACCCTGCTAAAGCTTTTTTGAAAAGGTTTAAATCCAGTTGTTCTTTTTGTGGCGCCCTGATGAAGCTGCTCTTCATATCTTCTGGGATTGTCCTCACACACAGTTATTTTGGGTTGAATTTTATTATTTTATTAAACGCAATGTGCTTCCGGATTTCTCTTTGCTTTTTAAGGATGTACTGTTAAGCTTCTTTAATATACAAAAAGCTAAATTTTATTATTGAGTATTTTATTATTAATCTATTATTGTTCCTTGCAAAATTCCACATTCACCGTAGTAAATTCCCTCAGAATCCCTTATTCATTGTTTTTAGAAGAGAGGTCCAACAATACATCCAAAGCATTTCCTCATCTAAGAATCTTAAAGCTCTTAAGACAATAAACTTTTTAATGTATTTCATTAAAGCTTTCTCTTCTGTTTTTTATTTTTTAATAAAAAAAAAAATAAAAAAATAATGTATATGTGCTGTTTTGCTTTCTTTATTTCGTTGTATGTAATTTGTACATTTTTGTAGGCTACTTATATTTTTGACACCTTGGCATTAATAAAAAAAACGTTAATCTACTAACCCTCCTGACTGATTTGTCGGACAAAAATGGCGGATGGCCGATTATGATTGGTCAGATCGCCTGTCAATCAAATTCCCCGCGAAGGTTCAATTAAGTGCATATGTTGTTTTATGCACATTTTTCTTAATTTATGCATATCTTGGCAATATCCCAGAATATGGATAATAGCAGGTGTATGGACACGGATGTTTGAGGAGCTCGTCACCGTCCACAGCAGGTCCTGGTACCGGATGAGGAGCCTCATGATGTGGGCCGCCCGCTCCGCCTGACCCTTCTCCGGACCCGACGCCAGTTTACTGGGAACCGCTTTGTGGAGGAAGAGATTGGGAGCCATGATGGTGGAGACGGCCCACAGATTCATGCGGTTCTGACGCTCACAGGACACAACCTTACTGAGGAACTCCAGCAGCGCCTGCGCACACACACACACACACACACATCGGAAATATGGTAAAAATTGCAATGTAAATCATCTGTTTTCTATGTGAATATATAGTAAAGTGTAATTTATTCCTGTGATCAAAGCTGAATTTTCAGCATCATTACTCCAGTCTTCAGTGTCACATGATCCTTCAGAAATCACTATAATATGACGATTTGATGCTCAAGAAACATTTATGAATATTATCAGTGTTAAAAAAAATGTTTTGTGGAAACTGTTATACATTTTATTTTTCAGGATTATTTGATGAATAGAAAGTTCAAAAGAACAGCATTTATTTATTTTGTAACATTATAAATGTCTTTTCTGTCACTTTTGATCATTTAATGAAATGCCTTAGTGTTTTTATGTCTATATAATGAAAGTCAATGTTGTTTGGTCCAATGTTCTTATAAATATCTTGTTTTGTGTTCCAGTGAAGAGAGAGAGTGACGCGGGTTTGAGTGACTCGAGGGCGAGGGAATGATGACAGAACGAGGAGCTTGAAGTGAGTTGGGTCGTGAAAAGCGTTTCATGTGACTTTAACATTCATCAACAGCAGGAGCTACACACAAAGAGACACAGTTATATAAACGACTGACTGTGAGCTGTGTGACGCTTGAACACACACACACACACACACACACACACACACACACACACACACACACAGACACAGACACAGACACACACACACACACACACACACACACACACAGCAAATGTTGAATCTGTTAAGGAATTTCTCTTATGTAACGGAACCAGAGTGCTGATGATGATGATGATGATGATGAGTCACGTCTATAACACAGCAGTGTGTGTGTGTGAGTGTGTGTGTATGTAAGTGTTTGAGTGCATATGTGTGTATATATGTGAGTGTGTGTGTGAGTATGAGTGTGTGTGTGTGTGAGTGTGTGTGTGAGTGTGTGTGTGTGTGCGAGTGTGTCTGTGTGTGTGTGTGTGTCTGTATGTGTGTGTGTGTGTGTGTGTGTGTGTGAGTGTGTCTGTGAGTGTGTGTGAGTGTGTGTGTGTGTGTGTCTGTATGTGAGTGTGTGTCTGTGAGTGTGTCTGTATGTGAGTGTGTGTGTGTGTGTGTCTGTATGTGAGTGTGTGTGTGTGTGTGTCTGTATGTGTGTGTGTGTGTGTGTGTGTGTGTGTCTGTGTCTGTGTGTGTGTGTGTGTGTCTGTGTGTGTGTGTGTGTCTGTATGTGAGTGTGTGTGTGTGTGTGTGTGTGTGTGTCTGTATGTGTGTGTGTGTGTCTGTATGTGTGTGTGTGTGTGTGTGAGTGTGTGTGTGTGTGTGTGTGAGTGTGTGTCTGTGAGTGTGTGTGTGTGTGTGTGTGTGTGTGTGTGTGTATATGTGTGTGTGTGTGTGTTGTACCTTCAGTGTGTTTCTGTTGGGTTCTGGCAGCAGCAACACCAGGAGATTCAGCATGTGCAGCTTCTGCTTCAGGTCTGCTATATCTGCACAAAACAATCATCAGAAAGACTCTTCAGTCTATGAGAAACTTCTTTTAACCCCTCGCGCTGTGCTGAAATAAATCATAATTTATATGTTACAAGTCAAAAATGACCATCCTTTTAAATTACTAGTTTGCTTTATCAATTACCAAATACTGGATTTAATATTTTTGTCATCCTGTTTTCTTTCATTTAGCACAGGTTCTGTCAGGACGACTATCGTCAAATACGATTGACAGTTAGCATACTGTTTGGTTTAGCGGTATGGTTCAGTTCTGGGCAGCCTAGCATGGATAAGAGCAGCAATAACCCTTGGTAGGGCAAACAGAACAGAACACACATTAATGTATTCCAGATATCATTCATTAATAAAGATTTTAATGTACAACATAATTGAAAATGTAGTCTGATTCAAAGGGGAATCAGAAAGCCAAATCCTGGCTGAGACAGGTGGAGCTGGGGAGGGAGGAGGGTAATCCGCTCCTGAGAAACGCCACAGCTGCTGATACTGACGAGCTTATATATGAACACAGTGATAGACGGCGTATTCATATAGAGACGTGTATCAGCTGAGAGTCACTGATGCGAGCCGGACTAACGAGACCCGCCAGAACTGACGCTACGCTTGATGTTTGTGTTTCTTTTTGGAACTGATTTATTGATCTGATCTGCAGTGTTTTTAAGGTGAATAAGCTTGAATGAACATTTTTTTAACTCAAACACTGATCAATAAATCGGTTCCAAAAAGAAACACAAAACCTGTGCTAATTGAAAGAAAACAAAATGGCAATATTTGGCAATAACGCAGCATAAAAATAGGTTTATAAGCAGTTTTTTTATAGGTGGGTCATTTTTGACCCGGAACACCACAAATGTAAAATGAGGAAAAAACTAAAACTAAAAAATTATTCGTAAGCTTTTAGATCATGTGTCGGAGATAAATGAGAGTTTCGGTAAAGATGCAGCGACTGTGATGTGGCACGCTAGCGGTGCAACGGTTCAAATTCTGCATTAAACAAAGTTTACAAAGAGTGACTGTTCTGTTCAGATTATTATTATCATCGCTGTAGTAATGTGTTATTGGCGAGCCAGCATGTGCATCCATCAGAAACATGCATTAGCCGAACTGTTTGTTTTGCGCAATGTTATTTTAAACAAACCAGATTTGAGATCAACCGCGGTGCAAATGCGTTACGGTACGTTTCGATTTTTTCCCCGAGAACCGTTACACCCCTAGAGCACACTGTAGGGCCTACAGGACCCGAGTGAGACCCTCACACACCTCTGACGGCACTGAAGGCGTTGAGGTGTTCGGCGGTCAGCAACGGCGCCGGGAGTTCCCGGATCAACTTCTTCATCAGCGCCGCGGCGTCGTTCGGGCTAACCTCGTCCCAGAGGAAGGAGCCGCTGTAAAACGAGTCCTCCAGCTTCTGCTGCAGAACCTGAACACACAACCAAACACTGTGAGGAACACACAACCAAACACTGTGAGGAACACACAACCAAACACTGTGAGGAACACACAACCACACAACCAAACACTGTGAGGAACACACAACCACACACTGTGAGGAACACACAACCACACACTGTGAGGAACACACAACCAAACACTGTGAGGAACACACAACCAAACACTGAGAGGAACACACAACCAAACACTGTGAGGAACACACAACCAAACACTGTGAGGAACACACAACCAAACACTGTGAGGAACACACAACCACACACTGTGAGGAACACACAACCACACACTGAGGAACACACAACCAAACACTGTGAGGAACACACAACCAAACACTGAGAGGAACACACAACCAAACACTGTGAGGAACACACAACCAAACACTGAGAGGAACACACAACCAAACACTGAGAGGAACACACAACCAAACACTGTGAGGAACACACAACCAAACACTGTGAGGAACACACAACCAAACACTGAGAGGAACACACAACCACACACTGTGAGGAACACACAACCAAACACTGAGAGGAACACACAACCAAACACTGTGAGGAACACACAACCAAACACTGTGAGGAACACACAACCAAACACTGTGAGGAACACACAACCACACACTGTGAGGAACACACAACCAAACACTGTGAGGAACACACAACCAAACACTGAGAGGAACACACAACCAAACACTGTGAGGAACACACAACCAAACACTGTGAGGAACACACAACCAAACACTGTGAGGAACACACAACCACACACTGTGAGGAACACACAACCACACACTGAGGAACACACAACCAAACACTGTGAGGAACACACAACCAAACACTGAGGAACACACAACCAAACACTGTGAGGAACACACAACCAAACACTGTGAGGAACACACAACCACACACTGAGAGGAACACACAACCAAACACTGAGGAACACACAACCACACACTGTGAGGAACACACAACCAAACACTGTGAGGAACACACAACCAAACACTGAGAGGAACACACAACCAAACACTGTGAGGAACACACAACCAAACACTGTGAGGAACACACAACCAAACACTGTGAGGAACACACAACCACACACTGTGAGGAACACACAACCACACACTGAGGAACACACAACCAAACACTGTGAGGAACACACAACCAAACACTGTCAGGAACACACAACAAACACTGTGAGGAACACACAACCAAACACTGAGGAACACACAACCAAACACTGTGAGGAACACACAACCAAACACTGAGAGGAACACACAACCAAACACTGTGAGGAACACACAACCAAACACTGTCAGGAACACACAACCAAACACTGTCAGGAACACACAACAAACACTGTGAGGAACACACAACCAAACACTGTCAGGAACACACAACAAACACTGTGAGGAACACACAACCAAACACTGAGGAACACACAACCAAACACTGTGAGGAACACACAACCAAACACTGAGAGGAACACACAACCAAACACTGTGAGGAACACACAACCAAACACTGTGAGGAACACACAACCAAACACTGTGAGGAACACACAACCACACACTGTGAGGAACACACAACCACACACTGAGGAACACACAACCAAACACTGTGAGGAGCACACAACCAAACACTGTGAGGAACACACAACCACACACTGAGGAACACACAACCAAACACTGTGAGGAACACACAACCAAACACTGAGGAACACACAACCAAACACTGTGAGGAACACACAACCAAACACTGTGAGGAACACACAACCACACACTGAGAGGAACACACAACCAAACACTGAGGAACACACAACCAAACACTGTGAGGAACACACAACCGAACACTGTGAGGAACACACAACCGAACACTGTGAGGAACACACAACCAAACACTGTGAGGAACACACAACCAAACACTGTGAAGACCACACAACCAAACACTGAGAGAAAAACACAACCAAACACTGAGAGGAACACACAACCGAACACTGAGAGGAACACACAACCGAACACTGTGAGGAACACACAACCGAACACTGTGAGGAACACACAACCGAACACTGTGAGGAACACACAACCACACACTGTGAGGAACACACAACCAAACACTGAGGAACACACAACCAAACACTGTGAGGAACAC
>JAVALU010000462.1:30000-32500 GCA_030770095.1 Gila robusta
CAGTCAGATACACCAGACAGACAGTCAGATACACCAGACAGACAGTCAGATACACAGACAGACAGTCAGATACAGAGACAGACAGACAGTCAGATACACAGTCAGACAGACAGCCAGATACACAGTCAGATACACAGTCAGACAGACAGTCAGATACACAGACAGACAGTCAGATACACAGACAGACAGACAGTCAGATACACAGATAGTCAGATACACAGACAGACAGACAGATACACAGTCAGACAGACAGTCAGATACACAGTAAGACAGACAGTCAGATACACAGACAGACAGACAGATACACAGTCAGATACACAGACAGATACACAGACAGACAGTCAGATACACAGTCAGACAGACAGTCAGATACACCAGACAGACAGTCAGATACACAGACAGACAGTCAGATACAGAGACAGACAGACAGTCAGATACACAGTCAGACAGACAGCCAGATACACAGACAGATACACAGACAGACAGACAGTCAGATACACAGTCAGATACACAGTCAGACAGTCAGATACACAGACAGACAGACAGTCAGATACACAGATAGTCAGATACACAGACAGTCAGACAGACAGTCAGATACACAGTAAGACAGACAGTCAGATACACAGACAGACAGTCAGATACACAGACAGACAGACAGTCAGATACACAGTCAGATACACAGACAGATACACAGACAGTCAGATACACAGTCAGATACACAGTCAGACAGACAGTCAGATACACAGACAGTCAGGTACACAGACAGACAGATACACAGTCAGACAGACAGATACACAGACAGACAGACAGTCAGATACACAGACAGACAGTCAGATACACAGTCAGACAGACAGATACACAGACAGACAGTCAGATACACAGACAGACAGACAGTCAGATACAGACAGACAGTCAGATACACAGACAGACAGTGAGATACACAGACAGACAGACAGTCAGATACACAGTCAGACAGACAGTCAGATACACAGTCAGACAGACAGTCAGATACACAGACAGACAGACAGTCAGATACACAGACAGAGAGACAGTCAGATACAGTCAGACAGACAGTCAGATACACAGACAGACAGTCAGATACACAGTCAGACAGACAGATACAGACAGTCAGATACACAGACAGACAGTCAGATACACAGTCAGACAGACAGATACAGACAGTCAGATACACAGTCAGTCAGATACACAGACAGACAGACAGTCAGATACACAGACAGACAGTCAGATACACAGTCAGACAGACAGATAAACAGACAGACAGACAGTCAGATACACAGACAGACAGTCAGATACACAGACAGAGAGACAGTCAGATACAGTCAGACAGACAGTCAGATACACAGACAGACAGTCAGATACACAGTCAGACAGACAGATACACAGTCAGACAGACAGTCAGATACACAGACAGACAGTCAGTCAGATACACAGACAGACAGTCAGATACACAGACAGTCAGATACACAGACAGACAGACAGTCAGATACACAGACAGAGAGACAGTCAGATACAGTCAGACAGACAGTCAGATACACAGACAGACAGTCAGATAGTCAGATACACAGACAGACAGTCAGATACACAGACAGACAGTCAGATACACAGTCAGACAGACAGATACAGACAGACAGTCAGATACACAGACAGACAGTCAGATACACAGTCAGACAGACAGATACACAGACAGACAGACAGTCAGATACACAGACAGTCAGATACACAGACAGACAGACAGTCAGTCAGATACACAGTCAGATACACAGTCAGACAGACAGTCAGATACACAGACAGACAGTCAGATACACAGACAGACAGTCAGATACACAGTCAGACAGACAGATACACAGACAGACAGACAGTCAGATACACAGACAGACAGTCAGATACACAGACAGAGAGACAGTCAGATACAGTCAGACAGACAGTCAGATACACAGACAGTTAGTCAGATACACAGACAGAGAGACAGTCAGATACACAGACAGACAGACAGTTAGTCAGATACACAGACAGACAGACAGTCAGATACACAGACAGAGAGACAGTCAGATACAGTCAGACAGACAGTCAGATACACAGACAGACAGTCAGATACACAGACAGTCAGATACACAGACAGACAGTCAGATACACAGTCAGACAGACAGATACAGACAGTCAGATACACAGACAGTCAGTCAGATACACAGTCAGACAGACAGATACACAGACAGACAGACAGTCAGATACACAGACAGACAGTCAGATACACAGACAGACAGTCAGATACACAGACAGTCAGATACACAGACAGACAGTCAGATACACAGTCAGACAGACAGATACAGACAGACAGTCAGATACACAGACAGTCAGTCAGATACACAGTCAGACAGACAGATACACAGACAGACAGACAGTCAGTCAGATACACAGACAGACAGACAGTCAGATACACGGACAGACAGTCAGATACACAGTCAGACAGACATACACAGAC
>JAVALU010000462.1:37500-47500 GCA_030770095.1 Gila robusta
AGTATCAGACTGGATCAACAACTCAAAATTTACTTTAAGTTAAGCCAGAAAAGGGATTGTGCTTTTGCAGTAGTAGACTCTGGAATAACCCTTACAGGTTAGGGACATGTTTTTAAAATGCAACTTAAGACACATTTGTTTGCCATGGCGTATTCTTCTTTTTGATTATCATTTTTTATTATTGTTTTTATCATTATATTACTATTGTATTCTTCTGTCTTTATACTGAGGTGATGTAAAGCACATTGGTCAACATGTGATGTTTTAATAGTGCTATATAAATAAAAGTGACATTGACACACACACATACATACACACACACACAGTTGCAATCGAAATTATTCAATTTACAGACTTTCAGTGGTTTGCAATGAACAAATCAAACAAAAGTAATTGAAATAGCTCAACACAACAAATGTTTCTAGTGGTTTCCCCAAATTCAACTGAAAATGCAACTTTTAATGACTTCTGCAGTCTCAAAATTATTCACCCCCTTCATGGCAAGCATCCTTAGTACTTAGTAAAACAGCCTTTTGCTGTTCTGAGCTGATGTATAACCAGACAGCAGCTTCTGCCAGCGTTTCTGAGGAACTGGCCTCCAGTCCAGGAATATTCTTGGGTTTGCGTGCGGCAACCGACTTCTTCAAATCCCACCAGAGATTTTCCATGGGGTTCGAGTCATGTGACTGTGATGCCACTGTATCTTCCAGGACTTCTTCTGAAACCAAGCCTTGGTGGTATTCGAGGTATGTTTGGGATCACTGTCCTGTTGGAAGGTCCAATGTTGCCCAAGCTTCAGCTTCCTCACTGACGGCATGACGTTTTCATCTAGGATCTCCTGATACTTTAATGAATCTATCTTTTTTTTTCCCACACGCTGCAGGTTTCCAGTGCTGGAGGATATAAATCAGCCGCAGAGCATCACTGATCCAGATGCCGAACTGTAGACCGTGTTCATTACAGCTGATGCTTCATTCTTCTTCCTCCAGACACACCGCTGATCCAGAGGGACGAAAGCTCCAGTTTTGTTTCATCGCTCCAAAGAACAGAATCTCAAAACTTCTGTGGCTTATTTACATGATTTTGAGCTCTTTTCTTGTGCTTTTGGGTCAATAGTGGAGTAGTATTGGAGTTCTGGTATGCGTTTAGTACGAGTTTTACTGTGCAGCTGAAACCTCAGTGCCTGTGGCCACCAAGTCTTGTTGCAGGTCTTCTGCAGTCAGTCTCAGCCTTCTCAGAAATCTGGTTACAGTCATTGATAGCTGCCTTTTTCTGCTCGTCCAGGGAGTGTAAACACTGTTCCTTTAACTTTGAACTCGCAAACTATGCTCTCAACTGTGTCTCTAGGAACATTTAGTGCCTTCGCTATCTATTTATATCCTGTTTCTTGTTTGTGAAAGGTGATGAAATCTTCTTTTAACTTTATGGACCATTCTTCAGCCATATTTCAGCCAACTTGCAGTCAAACGTGACACTCAACAAACCTCGCCAGTTTAGATATTTCATGTGTTCTAGCTCAAGCACACCCGGTGCAACTAATTAAGCCCTTGATTAGTGAGACAACACCTGTTTTGCAGATTTGTGCTGTTGTGAGGGATTCTATTCAGGGGGTTGAATAATTTTGAAACTGCAGAAGTCATTAAAAGTTGCATTTTCAGTTAAATTTGGGGAAACCACTTGAAACATTTGTTGTGTTGAGCTATTTCAATTACTTTCTGTAATTTTTGATTTGTTCATTGCAAACAGCTGAAAGTCTGTAAATATTGCCAATAAACTTGATTTGCAATGGGGGTTGAATAATTTCCATTGCAACTGTATATACACACGCACACACACTTGTGTCAATCCATCAGCGCATATCTCATCTCACGGCATCATCGTGTCTCTCCATCTCTGTACCTTCGGACTGTCGGGAGTCTCTCCTGCGGCTGCTGTCCGGCTCGGAGTCGCTGCTGCTCCGGATGTTCTCCACTTCAGTCCAGAAGGACTCGAGGCACAAGCTGTCGGGCTTCAGGAGATCGGGATCGGGATTAGGAGAGTCCGGCTTCAGGAGATCGGGAGAGTCCGGCTGCGGGTCCCGAGGTTCCGTCCAGGACTCAACGTTCATCGCGCTGAGTTTGCAGTCCCTGAAACACACCGGAAGAGGAAGAGAATGGTGAGGAAGAAACACCAGACTGGATAAAGCGAGAGATGTGTGTGTGTGTGTGTGTGTGTGTCAGTGACTGATGCAGCTGCTCTCAAACCTACTTACAGTTCCGTTTCTGCAGAACTGACTCACACACACTTGATGGCTGCTTTGTCAAGTCCTCGTCGTCGGTTAGGAACCTCTTTAATACCAATCTTTCATTTGAAAGTCACGTGTCTAGTATCTGTAAAACCGCATTCTTCCATCTTAAAAATATCTCTAAATTAAAAAGTATGCTTTCAATTAGTAATGGGCGATAGAAACGATATGCGATATAAACGATACAAAATTGGCCTACGATAGAGATTTTAATTCTATTGCACTATCGCGATAATGCATGTTGACGCAATCTAGCCGAATATTTAGAGCCACGAGCTGCAACCGGCTGCAACGCATCGTCGTATTCGTCATCTTGAGTAAACATGGCTAAAGCGAAACGGAGGAGCTGTTTCTCACACACGAGTTTGCAGTGCATATGCGGTGCGTATTTTTTCCGGATGCGGTGCGGCGATGCGTTCCAGGAGCGGTGCGTATACAGCATATACGTTTCCGCACAGTCTATTCCTGCCGTGCTGCACGCGCTGAATGAAATGGTTCATGGTCAAAATGAACACGGATTGATATGAAAATAGTAATATCTCCTTAAAATATCTCCTTTTAATTATATTATACTACTATTTTTCACAGTCATTTTCTTTTTAACTTTAAGCTCGGGGTAATTAAAGCAAGGAAAACTACACAGTAACGTTACCTCAACAACACGACATAATGGATGCAGTCGTCTCTTCTTGGAGGTGGAAAAAAAAGTTCTTTGTGACCGCAATATTTCTTGTAAAAAAATATTTAAATGCAAAAGAAAAGGTATGAGAGAGCTGTTTTTGTCAATTGTGTATGTTTTAATTTAAAATGTTTGCGATGTTAACATAAATGTTTTACCACTTGCTTGAGCAACTTAATATATAAATCTATATAGAAGTGATACGTTTAAGTGTATCAAGTTTAAACGTGAATAGCCTAAGTCTTGTGAAAGAGTGTAGATGTATTACTAGCATACTGTCTGTGTACAAATAGAATCGCAATGCTGAAACTCTTTTATATTATTTTATAAAAGACACTAATAATAAAAATAGTGATATGAAATAAAAAAATAGAGGATAAATGTTGTGTTTGTCGTAGATGAGTTGCGCACTGCAAACGCACCGTGTGTGAAAGCACAATAGCACGTGCTGCTCCAGCGCAGCACACACACCGCAACACACACTGCATATGCACTGCACACAGAGTGTGTGTGAAACAGGCGTGCACTAAAGGAAAGAAACCCAATACTTTAAGCTTTTTCTTTGTTAAAGTCTCTGCAGCTATAGTGTACTTGAATTTTATTTATCTGCTACATTATGTTGTATAATTACAGTTTCGCATAATAAATGTTCTCAAAACTATGTAGCTACGTTTCTTTAAAAAAAAAAAAATACATTGAGCAGTTTGGCTTTCCTTACGTCTATCTAACCTGTTCTGAAATGGTTCTATTATAGTTTATATATCGTGATATATATCGTTATCGCAAGAGGCTGCAATGTATATCGCAATATGGATTTTAGGCCATATCGCCCATCCCTACTTTCAATGAAAAATGTGGAACAGTTCATGCGTTCATGACATCAAGGCTAGATTATTGTAATGCTCTTATGGGTGGTTGCCCTGCATGCTTAATAAACAAACTACAGCTGGTCCAAAATGCAGCCGCTAGAGTTCTTACCAGAACCAGGAAGTATGACCATATTAGCCCGGTTCTGTCAACACTGCATTGGCTCCCTATTAAACATCGTATACATTTTAAAATATTGCTGATTACTTACAAAGCACTAAATTTATTTAACATGTACGTGTGCATTAAAAGTACCATTTCAGCCACGAGAACGATGCTGAGACAAATGAAGATAAAGATGTGTTCTGGCGACTGGCGTGTTTATTGAACCAATCAGATAAGAGTAAGTTGAGGGCCAGCTAGAAGCTCATGTGATTGGTTACAAGAAGAAGCTGGACCCGCCCTCCTCTTCGCGCTTGCAAAACTCAATGAGTGAGAGAATCGTGCCAAAACTGAAAGAAAACTGTACAAATAGGGTTATTTCGGGAGCGTTGTTGCCCCATGCACACAACAAGTCATTTAGACATTGCAACAGTTTTTTTTTTTACACAAAGGTAGGTTTTATGCAATAAATCTGTTTTGCAGTTCCTGACTCTGTTGTTTTCGCTTGCAGATTGCTGTTCACAGGCCTGCAATGCTTTTGGCCGTATTTGTGCAAAAAAAATCGTGCCAAAAGTCTAAGCGCGAAAAAAAATGGAAGTCAGAAGAATACAGATCGTATTTATTTTGCGTAAGCATGAAGCTGCACCTTCACAATACATGAATTACACCTACGAATAACAGTTATATTACATTTTTTTTTCTTACACTTGAAAGGCGATTTACAAATCTTCTCTTCACATGCAAATTTAATTTACGCTTGCAATCTTATGTACACTTTCACAAATCTTACCCTGCGCATGCGATTCTTTATGGCATCATATTAACTCCATACAAACTCTCTTAATGCATGAATGCAAGAACTCAAACTACTTCCTGTTCCGTTCCTGCAGGACCACCGAACGCTTTGAGGTGATAATGAGTTTCTGCAGGTAACTGACACACACACACACACACACACACATAATGAGTTTTTGCAGGTAACTGACTTACACACACACACACACACACATAATGAGTTTCTGCAGGTAACTGACACACACACACACACATAATGAGTTTCTGCAGGTAACTGACACACACACACACATAATGAGTTTCTGCAGGTAACTGACTTACACACACACACACACACACATAATGAGTTTCTGCAGGTAACTGACACACACACACACACACACATAATGAGTTTCTGCAGGTAACTGACACACACACTCACACACACACACACATTCACTCTCACACACATTCACTCTCACATAATGAGTTTCTGCAGGTAACTGACACACACACACTCACATACACACACACACATTCACTCTCACACACACACACACACACATAATGAGTTTCTGCAGGTAACTGACACACACACACTCACATACACACACACACACATTCACTCTCACACACACACACACACATAATGAGTTTCTGCAGGTAACTGACACGCACACACACACTCACATACACACACACACATTCACTCTCACACACACACACACACATAATGAGTTTCTGCAGGTAACTGACACACACACACATAATGAGTTTCTGCAGGTAACTGACACACACACACACACACACACTCACATACACACACACACACATTCACTCTCACACACACACACAAATTCACTCTCTCACACACACACACACACTTTCTCTCTCTCTCACACACACACACACACTTTCTCTCACACACACACACACACACTCTCTCTCTCACACATACACACACACACACACACACACACTCTCTCTCACTAACACACACACACACACACATACACACGTATAGGCACCGTAAACCATGTTCTCAGAGTGAGTATAGTAAAGACTGTACCTGGTACTGCATTGAGTGTGTGTGTGAGTGTGTGTGTGACTGGTTGAGTGTTGCTCATGCAGGTAAAGATGGAAACGTCTCGGTCGACACAGTTTTCCGCGCTGGACGGGTTTAGATCGAACCAAACGCACCACATTCTCCTCCCTGGGCTTCACGTCCATAAAGTACATTCTCACTTACAGCTCCATCAATGCAGATGATGAATAATAATAATAATGTTTGAATATTTCCAATATTCCGTCAGATATTCCTCATTCTCCAATAGATTTGTAAAAATGTAAAAATGTCCCGCTTTCAAACAGAAGATGCACACGGACGCGACTCATCAGTTGCTCATTGCTCTGCTGTGTGTGTGTGTGTGTGTGTGTGTGTGTGTGTCAGAGGGAAAGAACCAGCAATACCACATCACTGACACCTAAACCTGCTCATCTGGGACACACCCGACTCGTTCACACACACACACACACACACACACACACACACGACATGCCATTCATAACTTCACATATAAACAAAACAATTAACATAATAGTAAAATAATAAAATAATCTTCAGCCTCTGACCCACATGTGACTTTTATAATCACTTTTATAATTTTTTATAATCACTATTCATGCAGTATTTATGAGCTGAAACGAACCGAGATCACATGCAATGTTTACTAGTTTAAAAATTAATTTGTCACTGCTGGAAAATGTAATACTAGTCAAAGTAATGAAAAACTGCACAGTGCCAAAAATATACGACCAAATTTATTTTTTATAATTTTTTTTATCAATGAAATATTTTAGTTTGATAATGTTTTGTTTAATATTTTGTATATTTTTAGGGGATTTTATGGTACAAAATTATATTTACGCTGTATTTATAATCCATTTATTCACTTTTTGATCATAGACCTGAAAATATAATTTCCAACTTAAACTGTAGTAAATCTTGAATGCTTTAGAGCGACAGACTGAAGTTTGATCTCTTTTCAAAGAGGACATTTGGCAGATTATTGCTGAAGTGCAAAAAGTTTTTAAAAGTGAACTTAAAAAAGTTACAGAATTTTACATGTATTGTTATGAAAAATGCACAAAAATACTATATTCAATTTTTATATGAAATATTTATTTTCAAAATCACGTTTTACTCTAAAACTGCAAGAAAATCAAAGCCATAAATCTAAACAAGTTGTGCTCCAAATTTGAGCCTTTTTTGTGTGTGTGTGTTCACACAGCAAGTGCCAAAACCTTTAACAAGTTTCATACCATTCATACCAAGTAAAAAATTCATACAAAAAAACAAAACGTAACATTTTTCAGTCAAAAATTACCGAAGAGCACCAGAGGGTTAAAGCACAGATTAACCTGCAATATTGATCACACAAAAGCACATGGTAATGATGTCAATCATTAGTTTTAATATTATTTCTCTTTAAACACATTGACAGTTTATGAACGAATCCAAACCCAGATCTTAAGAAGTTCTGCATATTCACACACATTCTTCTGTCGTGATGAATTAGTGATGCGAACACAACTCTGTCATCTCGCATTAAATCTGTCAATATCACACATAGAGAATCTCCTGGTCAGCGTAACAGGAAGCCGTGTGACGCACACACACACACACACACACACACACTTCATTGTTCTGTTCATTCTCAGGCTGCTGTTTCTTTCCTCATAGTGAATAATAAAGTGTGCATTAAAACTGCAGGAGTGGTAAAACACACACAGTTTGAATCGCACACATTAACAAGCTCTCGATTCTTCAAATTATGGAATGAAGACGATCAGGCTTGTGTTTTTGCTTCAGGTTCTTGTGCCGGAAGAACGTCAGAGTATTTTTAAACCTGAAAAGTCCCCCTCCTTCCATATGTTGAGGTCCATTGTTGTTTCACACGACACACACACACAATAATGTGACTTTAATAGAGCGAGAGAACAAAAGTGTGAACACTAAAGGTTCAGGCTGCCATTATAACTAAAGTAACTAGATTACAGTCATATATTAAAGCTTATAGGCTTTATGCTTCTAATGATACGACTATTAGACTATATCATTTATTTTTACAATCACAGGGTTCGTACAAGTTGCTTAAAGTGCTTGAATTTGACGTTATGAAATGCAAGTCTTGGAAAACCCTTGAAAACAGCCATATTTATGAAGAGGTACTTAAAAAACACTTGAATTATTGAAAGACAAATAAGCACCTTGTATGAACCATTAAAACATTATTTCTCTGAACATTCAAACATGTAATTTATTAAATGTTTAAAAACATTTTTTATTGATTAATAAGTGACCATAAAGGGAATATTCCGTTGTATCATTTTACAAACATACTGAGAATGTTACTTCTGAATGTTCTCTAAACATTCTAAAATGTAACATTTTTTAAATGTAACAGTTGCATTTTTAAACGTAACAGTTGCATTTTTAAACGTAAAAGTTGCATTTTTAAATGTAAAAGTTGCACTTTTAAACGTAAAAGTAGCATTTTTAAACGTAACAGTTGCATTTTTAAACGTAAAAGTTGCATTTTTAAATATAAAAGTTGCACTTTTAAACGTAAAAGTAGCATTTTTAAACGTAAAAGTTGCATTTTTAAACGTTAAAGTTGCATTTTTAAACGTAAAAGTTGCATTTTTAAACGTAACAGTTGCATTTTTAAACGTAACAGTTGCATTTTTAAATGTAACAGTTGCATTTTTAAGCGTAAAAGTTGTATTTTTAAACGTAACAGTTGCATTTTTAAACGTAACAGTTGCATTTTTAAATGTAACAGTTGCATTTTTAAACGTTAAAGTTGCATTTTTAAACGTAAAAGTTGCATTTTTAAACGTAACAGTTGCATTTTTAAACGTAACAGTTGCATTTTTAAATGTAACAGTTGCATTTTTAAACGTAACAGTTGCATTTTTAAACGTAAAAGTTGCATTTTTAAATGTAAAAGTTGCATTTTTAAACGTAACAGTTGCATTTTTAAACGTAAAAGTTGCATTTTTAAACGTAAAAGTTGCATTTTTAAACGTAACAGTTGCATTTTTAAACGTAAAAGTTGCATTTTTAAATGTAAAAGTTGCATTTTTAAACGTAACAGTTGCATTTTTAAACGTAAAAGTTGCATTTTTAAACGTTAAAGTTGCATTTTTAAATTTAACAGTTGCATTTTTAAATGTAACAGTTGCATTTTTAAACGTTAAAGTTGCATTTTTAAATTTAACAGTTGCATTTTTAAATGTAACGGTTGCATTTTTAAATGTAACAGTTGCATTTTTAAATGTAACAGTTGCATTTTTAAACAAAAGTTGCGTTTTTAAACGTAAAAGTTGCATTTTTAAACGTAACAGTTGCATTTTTAAATGTAACAGTTGCATTTTTAAACGTAAAAGTTGCATTTTTAAACGTAACAGTTGCATTTTTAAAAATCACTGGACTAACTTTGAGAGAAGATTCTAAAAACGTTCCCTGTTAGCCGGGACTTTTCCACAGTTGAACTTGCTTCGGTTCAGACTCTCATGTCATGTGCAGATGTTAGTAACTCGACCACTTTCAGAACAGTGTGATATTCAGGAGAACTAGTAGACGTCCAATCACACATTTTCACAGCTATGCAATAGAAGAACCATTTCAGGCTCTTTACAAACTTTTCAGTAGAATCTTAGAATCTCTATTTTCTCAGTATCAAGAATATTTTAACAACCTAAATAACTTTGTTCCTCTGTAAAGAAGCTGTTGTGGAATGGAAAGACTCCACGGATGTTGAAGTTTCCCGTCGGGTCCTACCTGCGTCCCGTCGGAGTGTGTGTGTTCCCCGCGGGAGTGTGTGTTCTCCCCGAGCGCAGGAGTCGGCCGGTGGTTTTCCCCCACGGCATCTGGTTCTCCGGCAGATAAAGCTTTGTAATCTCCTCATGTAAACACACCAGAGCCAGAACGCTTCGCACAGGAACGTTTCCACATCCCAGCATCCTGATACAGGAAGAGCCGGAAACATGCGGATCACGGGAAACACGGGAACACACTCACAAACTCGACCTCGAGAAGACTAAACCGCTAAACCACCTGATCTAGTCTATCAAAACTAGCCTAAAACCAGTTCCAGACTAAACTAAACAGAAAACCGCTGCTCTCCGGATGAAATGATCTGATCGCTTGCTTTTGCACAATCACCTGGAAAACTGAGTTTTGAAGGAATAGTTTGCAGGATTAATAGACTTGTGACAAACATCTACGT
>JAVALU010000462.1:57500-65000 GCA_030770095.1 Gila robusta
ACACACACACACACACACAGACAGACGCACTCTGTCACCATCTTGAGAGGATGTACAACACACACACACACAAACACACACACACACTCACTCAGACACACTCACACAGACACACTCACAGACAGACAGACACACATACACACTCACTCAGACAGACACACACACTCAGACAGATAGACAGACACACGCACACTCAGGCACACACACAGACACTCACTCACTCAGACACACACACACTCACACAGATACAGACGCACTCTGTCACCATCTTGAGGATGTACAACACACACGCTCACTCACTCAGACACACACACACATACTCACTCACAAACAGACACACGCACACTCAGACACACACAGACAGACAGACACACACTCACTCACTCAGACTCACACACACACACACACAGACACACTCAGACACACTCAGTCACCATCTTGAGAGGATGTACAAACACACGCTCACTCACTCAGACAAACACACACTCACACAGACACACTCACAGACAGACACTCACAGACACACGTACACACACACACACACACACACACACGTCTGCGACGCTCACTCAAACACACACACACACACACACATACATGCCTGCGACATTCACTCAAACACACACACACACTCTCACTCAGAGTGCTGACCTAGTTTTTTAGGAAATGCTGCGAGACCAGTAGAATATCAAATGCAGTTTTCCATCTCGCATCTTTTTCACTTGATCTCAAGCATGTTTTATATAAACAGACCAATGATGTTGTTCATGTGAGTGACAGGTTGCGCCGCCCTCGCGCCAGTAAACACGTCACCACAGAGTTTCATATATTTTGTAACTGACCTCATCACCCACACAATTACTCTGAAAAGATTTTTGTAAGTTTATTAACTATAATTTGATTTGGGGCTTTAAATCTGAATGTCGTTCCTATAATAAGAACCTACTTTATTATTAAACTTTTAATGCTGCTTGCCAAATTTCACATTAATCCTAAAAATATTCAGTGAGCAAAAGCCCTTACTTAGTGTTTAAAAAAAAAAAAAATCCAAGCTATTTCATCTTAAAAAACCCTCATAAACCAGTGAGAGGGCACATGAATAATAAAAAAAGAATATTATTTATTAATAAACACTGCAATATTCCATAAGAAAATAAGAACGGTCAATTTTGATTTCACGGTGACTTTAAAACAGCATCAGCAGACAGACAGAAATGTCAGAAGATGAAAGTAATTTCCTGTAGGATGTGAGTGAATTGAGCCGCTGTTTTTGGCCCCGCCCGGAAGGAGTGACTTCAGTCTGAAGCTCGAGCTCCTTCACTTCACGCGCCACACATCAGCGCACTTTCCCGCGATACATTTGGAATATAACGGCTTTCGGCGCGCGGTAAGTAGGCACGTACACGTCACCATGGATTCTGCCGCTAGAACTTATTTCCGCGGGAATCTCTGCAGGAACTGTTGGAGAGAAAACATCCCGAGCTCGACGCCTCATCGGCGGGTATCGGAGTCAGACACGGGAGGGAGGAATGGAGGTCGTTCCAGTCTCGTTCCTCAGCAACTTTGTGAACGCATGTGTTCGTTAAAAACGGCTCGTTTTGCTCGTGTACTTTCTTACTGCGGCATTCGCGCGCGATGCGGCTTTAGCGGTGTTTCTGTTCGACTGTGTTTGGTTTGAGTTGTTGGTCAAGTTGGCTCTCGGTCAGGGGGATGTTGTGTGTCTGTATGAGGATGAGCACTGATCTGTGATAAATCAATAAATCGATATTTGTATTGATCTGTGAGCGCGCGCTCGTACAATGCGGGACCGATATTTTTGTCATCGATTCTGACGCGACGCTCGTCGCTGTTTTCTATTGTAACGTCGAACTGTGCTAAAATTATCGTTTTGTTTATCTTTTGTAAAAAATAATATTGTTAATCATGTGTTTGATGATATGGTATGGTTTGTTCGCTACTACATCAGTAAAGTTCAGATGTCAATCAAAACATGACATCCTGTGTTTAGTTTCCACATAAAATATCTGTGGAATGTAAACAGAGTTAAAAAGTAGAGTATCTGTGGTGTAAGTGTGGTAATACCATGGTATTTTTATATGAATGCTTAATATTACATTTAGACTACAGTAAATGACCCCAAAACCGTGTTTTTTCCATAGTACATTTTTCTCAGTGAAAGAGACTCTTTATGTCCTTCACCTCAGTTAGAATCATTCATGATTCATTATTTCTCAGAAAATATAATCTGAAGTGTGATTTTGACATCCAAACAAATGTAGGATTTACTTTGAATCAATTTTCATCAAAAATCGCTACTAAATTTTTTACTTATAATTACCTTAAAATACATCAAATTAAACATGAAGTGAACATGAAATTTGAAGTAGAAAGACTAAAATAATAATCATGGAAACTGCAGTTTTAAGGAGAAAATACTCAGCAATGGTGTTGACATGAATGTGCACATGGTTTGTCTTGAAGCATATTAAAAACTAAAATAATAATCTTGGTTTAAAAAAATGACAGTGCAGACAGAACAAAGTCGCTTATCATGGTTTCCATCAGCTGCAGTTTCCTTTACCTCGTAATAAACGTACAGATAACGGCTACTGGTTTTTAATGGGTTGCTCTGCATTGTTTGACTTCTTGAATATGGACTGCCTGTAGAGACAGATAACCTCGCTCAAGAACGTTCCTCTACTGAAGCCTGATGTTAAATTGAGATGTCAGGTTAAACACTCTGTTGAAGACGCTGTCCTTTATACAGCAAGACTTCAGTGGCATTTGAGCTTCTCTTTTGATCAGGTGCTTTTGTGAGAGTTTTTGTGACCTTTAAATGCTTTATGAAGTGTAGGTATATGTGTGTGTGATAGGAGGCAGATCTACACCCTTCAGAGTTTAGTTCTGCCTGTCTGATCAGTTTACCTGCGGCGCTGTCTCGTATGCATACACACACACACACACACTGGCAGCTGTCAGACAAACACATTTTATCTTCTCTGCTGCAGACGTCGCCCCCATTTTAAAGTCGGCATGAAAAGTAAATTCGCCCTGTCTGCTTTCGAAATGCATTAATCCTATTGGGAACGATTGGAGCTGCACCATTCTGGATAAATTGAGAATCACGATTTTTGTTGTTGTTTCAAATCGAGGCCATGATTCTATGGAACCTTGTTTCCGCCGCAGAATAAAAAATAAAATACTTTTTATCTCACAATTCTGACTTTTTTTCTTACAATTGTATGATATAAAGTCACAATTATGTGTTATAAAGTCAGAATTGCATGATATAAAGTCGCAATTGCGTGTTGTAACGTCTTTTTTCCTTATAATTGGACTATCTCGCAATTCTGACTTTTTTTCTCGCAATTGCGAGTTTATATCACCATTCTGAGAAAAGATGATTTACAAGATATAAACTCACAATTGCAAGAAAAAAGTCGCAATTATCTTCTAAAATGTTTTATTCTGTGGCGTAAATAAGCTTCCATGTGATTCTGAACAGAAAATAGACAACTGAACAAAACAACATGTAATTTACTAGAGGTTCTGACGAAATGTTAATTGCTGCAATCTATTTAAAATGTTTAATTAAGTTGTATGAATTATTTAAAAAAATCGGATTGAAAGAATGATTCAATGACTCGCTTATAAATACTTCACTTATTTCATTACTGGATGAATCAGTGTTTTTGAACAAATCTCTTGAATGAATGATTCAATATCCCCTTTCACACAGTCTTTACTGGTAAATGACCAGTAACAGATCATGTGATAACAGGACCTTTTCAAAAAATACCAGTTATTGGTTCCGGCAATTTACACGGCATTTAAAGATCATTTCCGATGACTGACATCACAGAATTTACTGATATTTTGCTGCTGGTGTGTGAATGGTCTCTTACCGGTAAAAAGCCAGAAGCCGTTGCTTCTGTGAACAGCATATTTGTGTAAATACCGGTAAAGTAATTCTGGTCATTTTACTGTAATTCACCAGGATTGCTGTGAGAAAGGGGCCACTGACAAATACATTTTTAACAGTCACTTGTCGCCACCTACTGGTGTAACAAATCCTCTAATCCTAACTCCTCCCCTAATCATAACTCCTCCCCTAATCCTAACCCCTCCCCTAATCATAACTCCTCCCCTAATCCTAACTCCTCCCCTAATCCGGACTCCACCCCTAATCATAACCCCTCCCCTAATCATAACTCCTCCCCTAATCCTAACTCCTCCCCTAATCCTGACCCTTCCCCTAATCCTAACCCCACCCCTAATCATAACTCCTCCCCTAATCCGGACTCCATCCCTAATCATAACCTCTCCCCTAATCATAACCCCTCCCCTAATCATAACCCCTCCCCCACAACTAATCCGAAACCTACCAATACTAGATGGGTAATAATTAATATTCGTTTTGTTGTGAACACGTCTTTAGTCAGTTTCTCACTAGTGTGCTTGAAGTGTCCCGTGATGATCGCGCTGATGTTGTTGATGATGTTAGCATGCTTATGCGTGTCAGTGTTTTGATTTGGTGTCGGCGTGCGAGTTTGTGCTGATGAATAATTCCAGCGGCAGAAATGAGATTGTTACTCATGTAATATTAACAGCAGGATGGCTGGGTAAAGCAGACGTCGTCTTTATGAATTAATATTCTCCGCACACGGTGATTGACATCAAAAGCTGTTTTTTGTTTAAGCGATTCTCATAAACACCTGCGGCTGCATAATCTGCGTTTGCCTGCAGTCGTTGAGTTTAACACTGACCCGGGTTTGTGCGGCTTTAATCTGAGGACAGCCCTGTTTACACCGCGGTTTACAGATTAACGTGGGTGGATCGGATTAAGACTGTGTGTGTGTGTGTGTGTGTGTCAGTGCATGTGGATGATGCAGGGTTTTTTGCAATGTGACACACATTTCAGTGATTGCCAAGACAAGTCAGCGTGCAAAAGAAATCATTTCAAAGCATCTTAATAAACAGGAAAATATCAGAATCAGTGATGCAAACTTCATCAGATATGAAGTCTATAGACTTATTTTGTAACTTTTATGTCTCTCTTGTATTACACAACAGCTGATTAGTTGCATTTGCATTGAACTACTCTAGTCTAGTCTTTTCTAGGCAAACTTTGCTCACATCAGCACAGGGGCTTTTCCATTTTATGTGTCAAAAGGCTTGTCACACTCTAAAAAAAACTGGCTTAAAAACAACACAAGGCCTGGGTAAATATAGGACCGAACACATGTGGGGTTAATTTTACTTAGCAAATTGGGTTATTTAACCCAGCATACTGGGTTGATTCATTTTTACTATAGTACTAGCTTTTTTTGTTTTACTTCATACATGAATAAATTTTTATGGATTCAATTAAATCCTCTAAACTTTTTAAAAAAAAATACTCCACACAACCACTGGTTTGCATGATAATTCCTTTATTTCCGATCATATTTTACAGTATAGCATATTTTATATAGTGTTAAATGCATATTGCATACATTTAAGCTCATTGAACAAATATTAGTAGTAAAAATTAAACATTTAGAAGTAATTAAAGTGTAATCGGGCAGTCTCTGTTGTCACGTTTCCACCGTAACGGTTGCTTTGCATAAAATTAAATGTTATACAGAACAATAACGAATTTATAGATCAAATAAAATGTACAATTTGATGGAGCTGCACTGCTCCATGAAGAGGTCGCAAAAATCCTGCGATCAATAACTTACGTCTGACGCAGGATCTGGGTAAAACAAAAACTACCCAAACACTGGGTTGTTACGTCTGACCCAGGAGCTGGGTAACAAAAATTACCCAAACACTGGGTTGTTACGTCTGACCCAGGAGCTGGGTTACACAAAAACTACCTAAACACTGGATGTCACGTCTGACCCAGGAGCTGGGTAACACAAAACTACCCAAACACTGAAAAAATAACCCCAATAATTGATCCAAAAGGCTCAACCCAAGATTTGGGTAGAAAAAACAACCCAAGATTTTTTTAGAGTGCAGAATGCTGTTAATTGTGATGTTTTGTTGTGTATCGTTCAGTATGACATGAAGATGTTTGATGCTGTGTGTGTGCGGTCGACTGTGGCTTTTACCCCATCAGACTGTGTACGAATGTGTTTGTTTGTTTACATGCGTTTCTGCCCCATGTGCCCTTAATAATGAGTTCGTCAGCCAATCGGATACAGCGTTACACCCTGTACAGGAAATGACCTCACAGGCCGGGCCAGTAACTGTGTGTGTGAGGAAGCTGGTGGTGCCGAAGGGACTTTGTAGAAGACTTTCCTTGCATTGTTGTTGTGTGAGCATGAGCCAACACACACACACACACACACACACACACACACAACCACTCCAGAGATTACATGCATGTCCCAGTTTTGCTGCTGTAGTTGATGTGCATTACATGAAATATTCTCCGTTGATTTGATGTTTAGTTTCATATGCAGAATAACCAAGCGTTCTGCAGGTGTTGATGTGTGTAGTTCTAGTCTAGCCATAAGTGTGTGTGTGTCAGCACAATATAAACAGTTCCTCATTATTATCACTGCACCATCATATTGGAGTCGAAACATGCGTGTTGTTAGAGTTATGCATCTGATAAGGAACATGTGAGTCAGATTTAATGAGGTTGAAGGTTCATAATTTTCTTCAATGCAACGGGTTTCTTTATACTGTAAATCCTCGAGCAATGTAGTAAATCTTACAGTTTACATGCACTTTGATTTTTCTCTGACTGAAGCAATAATGTGTTTTTTTTAGTGCTAGGCGCATCCAAAATAAAAGTTTGTGTTTACATCATATATGTGTGTGTAATTATTTTGTATATATAAATACACACATGCATATATCTAAGAAATATTTGCATGTTGTATATATATTTATACATAATTTATAATATATAAAAATATTTTATATATAAATACATTTTTCTTAAATATATACATGCATGTGTGTGTATTTATATATACAAAATAATTATACACCGTATACACATATGTAAACAAACTTTTATTTTGGATGCGATTAATTGTTGCACAGCACTAAAACCTTATTCCCACTCCCAACTAAATCAAAGTAGTTTATAGTAGTTTTTTAAGTCAAGGTTTGGTATAAGTAAGAAATGAGTTCTACATGCAAGTGCAAAAACCTGACAAAAATGTCTTGAAATGCAACATCTGAACATTTTTTGAGGCGTGGAAACTAGGAATTATTAGAAAAATAATGCAGTCCCTCTTCACGCCATGAGTGCGTTATTTTCTGTCGTCAGTTATTCCTTATTTAAACGACTGTAAGTTCCATTCTGTCTCGGCAAATAGTTGCATTACGCCTCTTCCAGAATGAGGAGTGAGAGACGCTGAACTCCTGAAGCTCAGGATCAGTCAGAGCTCAGGGATTCTCCGGGAGGAACTTCCTTATTAATGTAGAGGCTAAAACAGTTCTTGCTCTTCATCATCTCTTCTTCATCTGTTCATCATCTCTTCTTCATCTCTTCAT
>JAVALU010000462.1:67500-72500 GCA_030770095.1 Gila robusta
TCGCCCGGCGTGTCTTCGGTTTAATTTGACATTTAGAAGAGCTGTGGAGGAGATAACGGTGGAGCAGGGGATTGTGGGAGATTGTTATGAGGTCCGAGTGACATAATCACTGTGAAGTTATGACTGATGACAGGAAATATGGATTGACCAGCGATAAGGAAATGTCTTGATATTCCATGTTTTCCATTTTAGTTTATCTGGATTTTAATAAGTCTATTTAAATGTTAATAATCAAAAAGGATGTCTAGTCAATTGAATTCATAAAACAGTTTAATCATTTATTAAACTTTTAACCATGTGTACAGAAATTCTGTCTAAATTCTGTCTATTTTTTTAATGATTTAATACAAATTTATTATCAAAGATAGTGGTAATCAAATGAATGCATATAACTTTTTAGTTTTAATTTAATTTAATTTATTTAATTTTATTTAATACATTTAGTCACATTATTTTAGTGCTGCACAACATATTTAAGAGAATTAAAAGATTAAATGAAGACATTGACAAACATTTTAAACTGTATTATTATTATTATAACATGCAAACTATTTTTGTGCTTTAATATTCCCAGACACTCGTCCATATCACAGTTTGATATGAAGGGCGATAACTAATGATAACTTAAATATAATCTTAAAATTTGAATTGGTTGCAAATATAAAAGAATAGCAGTTTACAGCACGACTATAACGATAACGACAGAAGAACGATATAATTTTTTTTCTAGCTGATGAAAATAAAAACATTAACAGCCAATCAGAATCAATCCTGCTTTAATGAGCTCGAGCATTTAAAGTAACAGATCAAAAAACAATTTAATTTAGCCAAATTCAACGTTATACTATAAATTCCATTTTTATGACTGGATTCCATCTGCGTTTTTTGCATTACATCACTCTTTAAAGGTGCCTTGTGTAATGTCCGCAAAAAAATCAATTCATACTCCACATTCCATACCAGATGGGGGCAGTATACCTCCAGAAAGTGAGTTGGTCTACTCTAGAGTAACAAACGAGAAACGGCATAGTCTCTATGCTCCGCCCCTTCCTTCACAACGACCCTAGAGCCATAGCCGAAGCCGAGCCGACTCCTAATAGAGGACGTTTTGACTCCAGAGGAACGTTGGTTGATGTCAAGTGATTTTTAAATATGACATCTTCAAGCTCCTCCCCTTCGCCTTTACCAGTGAATATGTTCATATTCGTTTTGTTCATATTACATTTTTATTGTTAGTTTGAATTACATTAATTTGACAGACAGCATTCGCTGATGTTGACCAAGCTAGCGCCATTCAGAGCTGCCAACTCTCACGAATTCACCGTGAGACACACACAATTGACACTTTTCACACGCTCTCACGCCACACATCAATTTTGTCACGCACAGAAAAATCGCAAAGCAAAGAGGACACGGAGACCGACAGACTAGACAGAGCAGGTTAGTTATGATATAAAACAAATCTCAGCTCTCAGATTCTGTCAATTTTATTACGCAATTCAAACAATAAATACCGTTTTGGCGCTTGTAAATGTTACACGACAGATTCCTAGCGCACGTGAACCGATCATCTCTACTAGCTAATAGTAAAAAAACACGAACACTGTTGAAAGATACAGTAGGCTACAACTTACCAAAATGTATTCCTCATACATAATATCGACCAATAATTTTTTTTAATCAGCGTGCAGAGGTCAATAACATAGCTGGAGAACAAATATGTCAGATTTACCCCAGGAAAGCAATTTAATAAACATAATATAATTAGCTAATGTTAAATTTTATCATCAGCTTGGTAGAGACGGGCTCTGGTATAGAACAGGTGAAAACCGGATCGGATCTGTGGGTAGAGCTAACTATCAAACACATCAGGTTCAAGTACGCCCACAAGCCGTGCGAGTTATTCGTGTGTTGCAGTTTGGCTGGTGGATATGTTGCCCGCATACCGCCTCCCATGGCCGAAGCTGGTATTATGACACCTGTCGGGCCGTGGCTAGTAATTTAAAAAACGCTAATTCAGGTTAATATCTCTGCAGCATTATAACTTGTCATTTTTTTAATGACATCATCGCCCTTATTTCTTCTCATTCTTTTGATGCGTGTAGCTCATTTTTTGGATATTTTTACCTCAATTCTTACACATGGCACCTTTAAACATTGTGCTTTACACAATCATAATTCATGATTGAGGATTATGTTTGCGCGTGTTTAAATTGAATTGAATGTTTTATTTCTTTACTGTGATTTATCTTCTGTCTGACGGTTCGGCCCGCTCACATCTTTCAAAAATAAATGCACAATCTTTCTCCTAAATGAGCGGCTTCAGTGATGTCAGCGTGTGTGTGTGTGTGTGTGTGTGGAACAGCTGCGGTCACAACGGCCTGAAATAGACAAAACAAACACACACGCCTTTCCCGTTTTCCACTGGACTCACTGCTTTTATTCTCTCCCTAAATTTTGTTTTCCAGATTCTGTTTTAATAATTTAATGCAGGGTTCACAAGAGGGTTCGTGAGTTTCTGCAAAGCTAATAATTAATTTATAAAAATGAAAATAAATATTTTTCGAAACAGTCAAAACACTGAAATATTTTATTTGTTGACCTGCATGTCAAATGAACATTAACTGAGAACCGTGAAAAACTATTGAAATATTAACTATTATTAACTATTAATATTATAAAATAATTAAGCTGACAAAAAAAATCTATTTTTTAATTTAAATTCAGTTTTTTTAACCCTTTTTCCGTTTCTTTTTAAATGCATCATGAGTTCAATTAATAAAGATGTGGCCTGAAAATAATGAATTATAGATTTTAAATATTTTATATACAGATATATTAATATTTTACATTCACTATGAGATGAGCATAATCTATGCAGCGTCATTAGCGTCTCCTGGTTTGTTCGTATCATAGTTTTGTGGACATGCTTTTGTTTGTTTCAGTGAATACACTCATGAAATCTGAGGCTGATGTGATTAATAACTGATGTTTTAATCTAATTGTGTTTATTTATTATTCATAGAGGCCTTTCCTACATTCTGACAGATAATAATCCGTCATGCTTCTATTCCTGCTACTCATTACAGATGAACGACAGGTTATCAGTGTTGACCTTCACCTGTCAGGTGATCACTGATGACATCACGCCGTCACGACCTCTGACCTCATCGTTCTACCGAAGCTTGTGTGTTTCTTTCCACTTTCTGTGTGTCTTTCTAATTCTATAGCTGGCCTGATTTGGCTGATAACTGGGGAAAATCTGACCCAGAAAGAGCCTGAACTAACACTGACAATCACACACACACACACACACTCTGTTCTTGAAGGTTGTTGTATTCAGGCTGGATTTCTTGTCCTAGTTGGACTGCGCTTCGTATTCAAGTAGAAACTGACGAATCCTGATAAATATATGATTATAGAAATTATCTCAGTGATTTCCTTCGTATTAATTGCATAATAGGGCAGAGTTAAAAGTAGTGATTTTTCATTTTTATTTTAATCAATTCTAATTCTGATGAACCGATAGTGATTCCTAAATCCTAAGAATTGATCTTTTAGATGCTGTTTTCAGTTGATGAATGAATAAAACTTCATTAAACATTATCTGTAGCTCCTGCCGTCCGATAATCACAATAATCTTTGATACTTCTGATATAAAACAAAGTCTCAGTTTATAATCCTGTCAGTTTCATCAGTAAATCAGTCAGTAAGTGTGTGTGTGTGTGTTTAATGTGTGTGACAGAAGAACCGATCATCTCTTGCTCTTTACTTCTAGTTACAGCATCAAATAAACATGATGAACATCAGAAGGAAAGTTGAAATATTCAGAATAACTTCCTGAAATCCATCAATCAGTGTTTCAACCGTCAATAAAACAGCGGGAGAACAATAACCTCACATTCACCTCAGAAAACACATTCAATCGACATAAACTCAACAGAAATAACTCTAGAGAGTAATATATACACTAAATTACATATTCATTATTTTTACATAACCTGTTCTTCAATATTTAATGTTTGAATAAATCCATCAAGAAAACAAGTTTTATGACAGTCAGCTCAGCGTTTAATTTTAAATTGGAGTAGAAACATAAAAGTTATTATTATTATTATTATTATTATTATTAAAAGTCAAGTGCAATTGAATGTGCTATTTAAATGTTAATTTAACAAGTACATTTTTTTTCCTTTGAGGAACATGTACATGTACAGTACCTGATATATATCCAAATGAATCCATATCTAATGTAACTGAATCGAATCGCAAGTTTGTGAATCAGAATCGAATCGTGGAATTTGTGTCGATGTGCATAAATGTCTCTCGTGTCACGACACTTTATTTGCTCATATAGTCATTTCAAATCAATATTTCATGTGTTCAGGAACTCGTTTAGCAGGATAATGTCATTATCGCAAAATTAACCCATTCAGGGTGACTTTATGAGCCTGGGTTTGTTTCGTCATGACTGTACATTATCCCTCACACACACACACACAGTCCTTTAAGGCCGCTCGTGTGTGTGTGTGTGTTTTATTGCAGTGCCGGTGTGTTTCGTGTGACTGTATAAGGAGCTCAGGGTCATGTGTGCTATGAAGAGGTCAGGGGTCAAAACTAAGTTTAAATCCTGACTCATTTTCGTCAGCTGACACAGCAAATGATTCTGGAGTCGTGAATCTTTGAGTTCACAGTGAATCAATTGGATTGGATTTGATTCATAAGCTTATTCGATTCAGTAATGCATCTTAGAAAAAAAATAAGAAAACAAAACTAAATACTGGACATCAAAAATCACTTTCATACCTCATAATCAGTTTTTGTTACATTTCTTAACTGTTACGCTTTAATATTCACACACACTAATCCATCAACATACTTTTGATTTATTCATCCAAATTCATGTAAACAAAAACATATATTTTTAAATATGAAACCATGAGCGAGTCACTGAATCATTCATTCAAAACGCTGATTCATTCAGTAATAAACATTAAGCC
>JAVALU010000462.1:77500-82500 GCA_030770095.1 Gila robusta
AATATATTTAATAATTTCACAGTTAATTAGGTGAAGGTGAGGATGCTTCAGTTCATACATATTAAATATTGAAGGACAGGTTACGTAAAAATTAGTGCTGTCAATCGTTTAAAAAAAATAACTAGATTAATCACACATTTTTTCTGTGATTAATCGCGATTAAAAACACTTACGTTTTTAATATATTTAATAATTTCACAGTTAATCAGGCTGCTTCATTTCACCATGGATTTATTCAATCATACATTCAATATTCAAGTACAGGTTATGTAAAAATATAATGAATATGTAATCTAGTGCATACAGTCAAACCAAAATTTATTCTCCTTCAATATTTCTCACATTATCACAGTTTATTCGCTATAGTTTAGAAAATGGTAATAAAATATGACGTTATTAAATCAGTTGATATTTGACTGGTTTTGTCCGTCCTTCTGTTAGACTCTCACACATGAATTATGTTGAATATTTGTCAGCCGTTAAATTTAACTACACAATTAGATAATACCAGTTTAGCTCAACCAATCACCAAGCAATGCTTCATGTTGTTCAGTCTGTGTGTAAAAAGGTGCATTAGTTATTAAAGAAAAAACACTTCAGCAAAACATGATCAGCTCAAAGTGTCCCAATCATTTCTGGTCCCAAATTTGTATAAAGTTTACTGGTTGTCACTGTATGAAGAGTTTTGGGTATAATATGTCACAGTTTACTTTATTTTGCGTTCCTCACTTACATAAATGAACTATAGTGTCCTGAACACACTAGTGAAAAAATATCAAAAATTATATCTGGTGTCTGAATAATGTTTGGTTTGACTGTATATGTATCAAAACGCTCCTCTCTAGAGTTATTTCTCTGTTGAGTTTATGTCGATTGAATGTGTTTTCTGAGGTGAATGTGAGGTTATTGTTCTCCCGCTGTTTTATTGACGGTTGAAACACTGATTGATGGATTTCAGGAAGTTGTTCTGAATATTTCAACTTTCCTTCTGATGTTCATCATGTTTATTTGATGCTGTAATTAGAAGTAAAGAGCAAGAGATGATCGGCTCATCTGTCACACACATTTACTGACTGATTTACTGATGAAACTGACAGGATTATAAACTGAGACTTTGTTTTATATCAGAAGTATCAAAGATTATTGTGATTATCGGACGGCAGGAGCTACAGATAATGTTTAATGAAGTTTTATTCATTCATCAACTGAAAACAGCATCTAAAAGATCAATTCTTAGGATTTAAGAATCACTATCGGTTCATCAGAATTAGAATTAAGTAAAATTGCACTAATGGATTAAAATATTGAACAGAATTTTTTTTTAAAAACCCTGTGGTGAAAATCCAGCTTTTAATGTTGTTTATGTGTCTATGTGGTGTTTTTAATATGCTTTAAGACAAACCATGTGTAAATTCATAAGTCGACAGCATTGCTGAGTATTTTCTCCTTAAAACTGCAGTGAACCAAAGACAGTCTCAAAAACACGCTTTGAAATCGCTGGTGTTTCTGACGTCACAAACTACCTTGTAACCAATCAGATCAACGTGTGATCGTCAACGAGTGGATCTCTGAGTGAGTGGAGGCGGGGCTCATTTGCATATTCATAGAACCGCAAATACTAAATGAGGCAAGGGTGTCGAGTTACATTCAAGATATTTTAAGGCATGAAGAATTTTTCTTTAAGGAAAAAACTTTTAAATTTGTCATTTTGGTGATCAAAGATGAGTTTTAAGGGATAAAATTATTGACTACAGGGGGACTTTAAAAGATCAACAGACAAAAAAAAACGTCTGGTTTCTGCAGAATATTTAATGGTAAGGGTTTGTCTGGCAAACGGCGAGTGACCTTATAAAGCGTGTTTGTGTCTCTGCCAGTGATGTCGTGTGAAATCTGGTTTCTCTTCGACACGTCATTTTACAAGGCGCTAAACAGAGGCCCTGATTTCTGTGTAAAAGCGATCTGAGCTTCTGCGGTCGAGAGCCAGTTCTTCAGCGAGTGTCAGATTATGGGCTGGAAGCAGCGGAAAATATCTCTCCTCAAAGCCTGAGAACCAGATGATGAAAATAGCCTGACAATCAGCTCGTTCTCAGGAGAAGTGTGTGTGTGTGTGAGTGAGACTGCAGGAATAGTGAAGTGTGTTTGTGTGTGTGTGCGTGTGTGTGTGTGCGTGTGTGTGTGTGTGTGTGTGTGTGTGTGTGTGTGTGTGTGTGTGTGAGTGACTGCAGGAAAAACACAGGCTGGATTTGCTTGCGCTTTAATCCCATCAGATTATCATGCAGCGTAATCTCATCTCGGCCTGTACGATTATGCTCTGCTTGATGGAGCTATTTTCTGCCCAGACTAACGTGTGATATATTAAGTGTTTCGGCCTTCATTATGAAATACAAAGTTATTGCTTATTTTATTTTAAGTAAAGGTAATGCTTTTTTAATGTACTTTTAGTCTCAGTAAATTATAATAACCTTGAACGTGTGTGTGTGTGTGTGTGAGAGTGTGTTTGAGTGTGTTTGAGTGTGTGTGAGTGTGTGTGAGTGTGTGAGTGAGTGTGAGTGAGTGTGTGAGTGTGTGAGTGAGTGAGTGTGAGTGAGTGTGAGTGAGTGAGTGTGTGAGTGAGTGTGTGAGTGAGTGAGTGTGTGAGTGAGTGTGTGAGTGAGTGTGTGAGTGAGTGAGTGTGTGAGTGAGTGTGAGTGAGTGTGAGTGAGTGAGTGAGTGTGTGAGTGTGTGAGTGTGTGTGAGTGAGTGAATGTGAGTGAGTGTGAGTGAGTGAGTGTGTGAGTGAGTGAGTGTGTGAGTGAGTGTGTGAGTGAGTGTGTGAGTGAGTGAGTGTGTGAGTGAGTGTGAGTGAGTGTGAGTGAGTGAGTGAGTGTGAGTGAGTGAGTGAGTGAGTGTGAGTGAGTGAATGTGTGAGTGATGGAGTGTGAGTGAGTGTGTGAGTGAGTGTGTGAGTGAGTGAGTGAGTGAGTGAGTGTGTGAGTGAGTGAGTGAGTGAGTGAGTGTGTGAGTGAGTGAATGTGTGAGTGATGGAGTGTGAGTGAGTGAGTGTGTGAGTGATGGAGTGATGGAGTGAGTGAGTGTGTGAGTGAGTGTGTGTGTGTGTGTGTGTGTGTGTGTGTGTGAGTGTGTGAGTGTGTGTGTATGTATGATGAGGTTCATGCCTCTCGTCTGCAGCTGTAATTCATGGCGCTTCTTTACACACTAGGGGTGTGAACCTACACTGGTCTCACGGTTCGGTTCGATTACGATTATCATGTCATCGATTCAGTTCAATTCGATATCGCGATGCATTGCGGTGCACTGCATCTTCAATTTTACTTCAATAGTGATGTGTGTGTGTGTGTGCGCGTGTTCGCCTGTTCGGGAAGTCGCAGTGACAGAAACAGTGACATTCCAGTTTAAGTTTCAAGGGAGTAAAGCATATTTATGCCATTAAGAAAATGAAATTCTGTCAAATCAATTTTGTTTTAAAGAAATGTTCATTTAAAAGCAGCGCTCATTCATCAGTGTATAATGTTACCCAAGAGAGCGCGCATCAACCGTCGCCGAGTCCGCTGTTGAAGGTGACGATCATCCATTTATAATCACGCTTAACAATGGATACTTAAATCAGAGAATATTATTGGGGCGGGTGGATGATTTTTGGCTGTGGATTCGGGTGACGTTGGAGCTCATCCACGGACTCTACAGCAGTCAGACTCTTCCAGGCGTTCACAGCTCGGGGTGAAAACGGCTAACGTGGTTTATCAAGTTAGTGGTATTACCTCCTGCATATTCTATGTGTGCGTGACATGAGCGCACACAGCGTGTGTCTTCTCTAGGTCGTGCTTACCAGGTTGTTCATAAAGTTTGTTCATAAAGCATTTTTAATTACTCGCACTCGCGTCTCACCTTCCTCTGCCAGCGTATGCTACCGTGACAAAACACATACGCGATAAACGACGTCAAAAAAGCGTCAGTACATTATAACGGTTATGGTCTTTTACTGAACCGATACCGAATCGTCCTCGTCTGCATCGCAATGCACCGTAGAAACGATTAATTTCAACACCCCTATTACACACGAGCTTTAACTAAATATTTAGTCTGTTTTAGTTGGAGCCGCTGGCATTAGTTTTAGCAAAGCTTCTGAATATGATTGAGGTTTTGAGAGGATGTTCAGTAGTTTCCGTTTTTTTCCGTGTAAGAGAAGCAGTCTGTGGGTTGTTTTGAGGGTTATATCTTCTGGCTGATATATTTTATTAATTTTGACTCATTCCAAACTTTTCTCACATCACGAAACAATCTCTGATGTTACTGCGTTTCACCCTCTGAGTGTTTACCAGTGCATACTAATTAATTAGGAGATAAAACTTGTTGTGTGTGTGTGTGTGTGAGAGTGTGTGAGTGTGTGTGTGTGTGTGTGTGTGTGTGTGTGTGAGTGTGTGAGTGTGTGAGTGTGTGTGATGAGGCTCTTGTCTGGACACTCTCTCGTCTGTAGCTGTACTTCATTAGTAACTGCTGTGTTTGTAATGAGATGATCTTGCGCTCCGGGTTCTGTTCATCTGGAGTGGAGAGGACTTGAGGAGTCGGGATGAGGAAGAAGATGCGGGATTAAGAGGAGTCGGGATGAGGAAGAAGATGCAGGATAAAGAGGAGTCGGGATGAAGAGGAGTCGGGATGAGGAAGAAGATGCAGGATGAAGAGGAGTCGGGATGAGGAAGAAGATGCGGGATGAAGAGGAGTCGGGATGAGGAAGAAGATGCAGGATAAAGAGTCGTCGGGATGAGGAAGAAGATGCAGGATAAAGAGGAGTCGGGATGAGGAAGAAGATGCAGGATGAAGAGGAGTCGGGATGAGGAAGAAGATGCAGGATAAAGAGGAGTCGGGATGAGGAAGAAGATGCAGGATAAAGAGGAGTCGGGATGAGGAAGAAGATGCAGGATAAAGAGGAGTCGGGATGAGGAAGAAGATGCGGATAAAGAGGAGTCGGGATGAGAAGAAGATGAAGGATAAAGAGGAGTCGG
>JAVALU010000462.1:87500-97500 GCA_030770095.1 Gila robusta
AGTGGAATGTCCTGTGTTGGGTGACCTCAAAGACCGGCTGTTGTAAGTGAACGGTTCACTCAACAAACAAGGGGTTAACTTCCCTCCGGGAGCCACACTCTCCTGTTGCGATTCCGTCTCCCAAAACTGGTCAGTGTGTTTTAAGCACAGTCATACACTACACTCTTTCACACACTTTCAGACACACACACACGCATTCCATTCACATCCGCATATTTGTTTACTTCATATCTATGCTTTTTGATTGTGTAAGTTGAATGTACTATCGTTGATATATTTGCATTTTGTTTTTCACCCACGATGTGTGTATTCAATATGTTTTTTGCTCTTTCTTTTTTTTTTTTCTTTATATGATAAAGTTTGGCGTGAATATGGACACTCAAATCTGCCTGTGTGGACGCCTGGCCGTACATACCGGGATGAATATCGGCGCGCGTTATTCGCCAGCGTTTTTCAACGCGTTTTTTGTGTTCACACCCAAGCGATTTTCACTGACGATGAGCCGAGTGCAGAGGTGGGCACAAATACATCAAAAACTATTTTGTTACAAAATACAAATACGGGCTCATGAAATGTAACAAAATAAAATACAAAATACTGATGTGAAAAATGTATTTAAATAAAATACAAGTAATTAGTATTTTGAAAATACAAAAATACTCCCACAATAATCTTAAGTCTTTTTTTTTTATTACTGAAAGGTCAATAACACAAATAGTAGCAATAACACAAATATGAGAAATGTGTAAATTCAAAATGACGAAGTAGCAAAATAAAAAAGTATGGGCATTTCACTAAATCTCTACAGGGCCTGAAATAGCTCCCTCTGACGTAAATGGCATGTATAGCTAAGTTCACATCAATGGTGTGGTAGGCTGCCCTTAATAGCAAAACGTGTTTGATGTAGGCTACGTAGCCATATTATCACCGTTACTCTACTCGTGCCTTAAAGGACAAGTTCGGTATTTTACACTTAAAGCCCTGTTTTAAGATCGTTTCTGATGAAATAGAACGGTTAAGATTGAAATTTGGACACATGCTGCTGTCCCGAGAATTTTAGGTTTCTGTGTTACCACCCCCCCCACCCACAATGGTTTCATAGGGGCACTGGAACAATCATTCATAAAACGCATTAAACTTTAGTTTACAAAGACGTGAAACGCACCTAGTGGTCTGGGGTGTTCACTGATATGCTCACACAAAAATCGCTGCAAAAGATGCTTTCCGACAGGTGTTTTACCATTCGTTGTAAAACTGTGGACCTATTTTTCCAAACGCCTCACAACCGGACATTCTTCCGTTGAGAGCTTGAATAATAGACACTCCAGCCCAGTTGGTGGCGATAATGCACCTTTGCCAATGTTTGGATAGCGTAGCCTACGATACCGCGACTGGAAGACTACAGAAAGAATACAAACAACCCCATTTCCGTTTCCGGCGGCGGAGTAATACCGTTACCGCACAGAACATCCAATACAAGTCAATGGAGTTGGACAAAAACTACGATAAAACCTGTTGGAAAGCATCTTTTGCAGCGATTTTTGTGTAAAAATAACAGACCGAGAATTTGTCACAAAATCAAAATTCCATTTTAATCATAATATATATGATTAATCATATTAATCATAATATGTGTGGATTTGTTTTACACACGAGACTATAACTGCCCTGACCGCGTATGCTTTTCCATAGTAGAATCGCGCTGCGTGCGCAATTACTGAAAAACAGTAGGATTGATGATTATTTTATACAAAATCAATATCAATATTTCTCATATGTAATACGTTTAAAAACGTGTAAAAAATGCAGATGGATGTTATATTGTGAACGCTTGCTTAGCATGGAGATTTCAGTGGAGTTACGACAGACGCGCTGTTTCATAATAGGTAGGGCCTATGATGTCCTTTTATGAATGACAACACAGTGCATTGATCTCATAAGGCACAATTATTTTTTCTATTATGCCGTTCAGTGTGCAATATGTGTGTATTTCACAAAACACTTTACCTTAATGCCGTTTTAAAGAGTTAAAAACTCATTCACTTCTTGGAGGGAGCCCGGTCTACAGGGTGTCACGTGATTTTCGTGCATCTAACCTGGACATTGCCATTGCCAACATCAGACAAGTACACAACATCAGACCAAAAATATGGCAAAATCATTTACTATGGTGATTTTTCTTAAGTATTTAAGTATTTGAAATACTCTAAATACACTCCCTCAAAATATTTTGTTACAAACTACATTTTATTTTTTCCACACCTGCAAAATACAAATTACAAAATACACTAAAGTAATTAAATACGTATTTAAAATACATTTAATTGAAATACTGCCCATGTCTGGCCGAGTGAACATGCACATTCATTCCCTGACATTAGATGGCGCTTAATGTAAAACAGAAATATCCAGACCCCTGGATTCTGTTCCATTTTATTGTGCTCTCAAGGGTTTTTTGAACCAAGAACACGAGCTGTGTGAATGACTCCTAACCAAGAGCAGTAGTAAGTGTTGTTTGGTGAGTCGCGTTACCTGTAGTAGCAGCTGGGACTCATTTCGATGGGCAAAAACATGAAGGTGGGATGTCAAAGCTTATGTTCCGAGACCAGCAGCTCTACATTTATCTTGGCTTGCATCTTCCTCGTCTTCTTCCCGGCAGTGTGTAGACCAGGGGTCGGCAACCTAAGGCACGCGTGCCAACACTGGCACGCGGAGGGTTAATCGCTGGCACACAAGCAAGCGCGAGAGGGGTGTGTATGTATTTCATTCAAATAAAGTAGCCTACCTCCCACCTATATACAGATCTACATATTGTAATAATTCCTTGTAGTAACAGCTTGTTTTATTAAGTTAGGAGTTATTAATATTATTAAAGTGTGAGTAAACTGCACAAGTCAATGAAAGCGTGCAGCTCTAACAAACCATTATCGTGACCACTGCGCATCAGCGCAAACAAGTTATCCAACTGACACCTTAAAGCTCGTTCTGCTGTAAATAGTTAATGCTATAAATTTCAACCAAGTGTATAGAGTCCTTATTAAACATTCCATACATATTAAAATGACTGCGATGCATGTGGAAACTCCGTTCATGCGTACCTGATCACTTCATGTTTTTTCTCTGATTGGAAAGCTATCCAATCGTGAGACAAATGCCCTCTGATTGAGAGCACACTTTTACATATTCCAGATGAAAATGAACAAAATGCATATATGCATTATATATGCTTGTTGAAGTCACAAATGTAAATTTTACTCCTCCCAAATTGGTAAAAAAAAATAAAAAACATGCGAGTGTTATTACGCGTGGCGTAAAAGCGTCATTTTTTAAAAAACGCCTTGGGTTCTTTTTTTTTTGGTTTGACGCGCCGCGTTAAAAACTATCCGACCAATGAGATTGGCGCTTTTGCTCACGTGTCTGGAGCTTCTGAAGTTACAGTAAACACAACTTGGGGGCGCTCAAACACACGTTTGACGTTTTTCGCGTCGGTGTGCACACTCACATTGGCGCCCTTTGTTTAATCACGAGGCGTTAAATGTCGGCGAATATCGCGCGCGAAATTCGTCCCGGTGTGAACGGGCCTTTAGAGTGTGAACAGTATTACCCAGTTTTTGTTGGAGTATTGTTTTGTATTTGTGTGAAAACTGATTTTGAACATCCAACGTTGAGAACAATACATATATTTATTTGCTTATTGTTTTGTTTTGTTTTCAAAATCAGTAACTTTTGAATGATGTGATGAGCATTAAGTAATAAGTTACAGTTAAACTGAGTCCTATTTTGGAACATTTGTTTTTTGTGTGTAATCAGTGGTTTTCTTTGCTATCCTGGGTTGTTTAATTGTTGTCAGTTTTTATAAAACTGTCTGGCGCCCGAATTTTCTTTGTAAAATAAATAATTTCACATTAGGGCACCAACCACCACTGTTACAGTGTGTGTGCGCGTGTGATCAGGGATGTGGATTTTGGGAGTGGGAATTAAATGTTTGGGATTCTTCAGTAATTGCTCGTTTCGGCTCCACCAGAGATCACATGATAACGGCTCATTATGATTATGATTATGATGGCAGCAGTGATTCCCATGGGTTCGTGTGCGTCACATTCCTGTACTAGAGTACTTTAATATCATCCGTATATATCAAATAGTTATTTCTGCTGGAAATTCATATTGTTCTATAATATTACATATAAAAACTTGTATTGGTATATAATATATATATATATATATATATATATAATAAAATTGTTTATATTCGTCAATAATAATATATTATATATGATTTAAAAATGGTTCATATTGTTCTCTAATATATATTATAAAATAAAAAATGTTGTTTTGGATGAACATTAAATTTAATTTGATTATTTTTGCTTTTGGAGACTAAATTAAAGATAATATCATTAAAGCAGTTAACTAATATGATAATGCAGAATAATTCTGAACTGATGGGATGAGTTACATTAGCTCTGTGAGTTCTTCCTCATCTTCTCTTTGCTCTGTTTCTTCATTTCTCTCATGTGCATCACGTTACTTTAATAAATATAAGTGTTTCATTAACGCTTCTCATGTAATAAATATTTGATGACGGCATCTGTTGTAAATAATGGAGGATCTGATCAGTGATTCCCTCTGAAGGGTGATGGCCCCTCTGTAGTGCACTAGATCTTCATGCTCACTGTACTCCAGTGTTCTAGTGTTGTTCACCTGTGATGTCATGTGATGTCATGTCATGTATTGTGATGTCATGTATTGTGATGTGATGTCATGTCATCTGATGTGAAGTGATGTGATGTCATGTAATGTGATGTCATCTGATGTGAAGTGATGTGATGTCATGTTATGTGATGTCATCTGATGTGAAGTGATGTGATGTCATGTTATGTGATGTCATCTGATGTGAAGTGATGTGATGTGATGTCATCTGATGTGAAGTGATGTGATGTGATGTCATGTGATGTGATGTCATCGGATGTGAAGTGATGTGATGTGAGAGGACAGAACGTCTCGTCGGCTCTGAGACACTTTTACCGTTTGAAGATCTCAACAGAGCGGGTTGGTCGACACACTTTACAGCTTTTAACACACTTCATGAATTTTAAATGAAGCTCCAGACTTCAGACGAGTGTGAAGAAGGGAAGAGGAATGTTTATTCCTTTAATCCGTTTATTTACTCACATGGACGGTTTGCAGAGGAGTTTCAGGCTGTTTGGAAAGTGAAGTTAGAAGAGGGTCATTAACAGAACGTTTTTTAGACTCAGTTTGTGAAAACAAACTAAATGCTGTTTACAGTCGCAGTGTTTTATATTTGGAATATAAAGCAGCGTTTCTTTCCTATGGAAGCTTGTTTCCACCACAGAATAAACATTTAAAAAGATAATTGTGACTTTTTTTCTCCTAATTGCAAGTTTACATCTCGCAGTTCTGACTTTATAACACACAATCAGTGCTTGAAGTGGGGAAAAAGGTGCCGGTACTCTCTTGCATTGGCAAATCATGACATTTGAGATTTCTACTGTGAAAAACAAAACTTGGAGATATTGCTGGTACAACAACAATTTATTGTTATTTATTAACAACATAAATATATTTAAACAAGTCGTACAAGTCGTGTGTGTGTGTGTGTGTTCCAATGATGTGTGTGTGTATTCCAATGATGTGTGTGTGTGTATGTATGTTTGTGTGTGTGTGTATGCGTGTGTGTGTGTATGTATGTATGTATGTATGTGTGCATGTGTGCGTGCGTGCGTGCGTTTGTGTTTGTGTTTGTGTTTGTGTGTGTGTTTGTGTGTGTGTGTGTGTGTGTATGTATGTATGTATGTATGTGTGCATGCATGTGTGCGTGCGTGCGTGCGTTTGTGTTTGTGTTTGTGTTTGTGTGTGTGTTTGTGTGTGTGTGTGTGTGTGTGTGGGAACTCCTCCAAGTCTGCAAGTCCAAAAATACATTTATGGTGAGATTACTACATTTTATTTAATTAAATGCATTTATGATAATATTATTATATTTTCATGTCAATCTGTGTTCATTTTGACCACGAACCATGCGCTGTAACTTTAATTCAGTGCGTGCAGCACAGCAGAAATAGACTCTGTGTGGAAACGATCTCTGCACTGCTGTACACACACACACACACACACACACACACACACACCGCTCCTGGAACGCATCGCCGGAGCACATCCGCGTGCAGTGTGAGCGCTCTGACCTGTTAACATGGGTGCTGTATAAGTATATGTGAAACGGGCTTGACACTGACACTTTTTCTGTCAGCGGTCAAGTTCCGGCTACATGCGAGAAGTAGCGGTACGCACGAAAAAGTGCAGGTACACTTAAGAGTAAAATGTAGAAGTGCCGGTACTGCCAGCCCGATCTCACGGCAATTCGTACGAATTTTACGAGGTGGCTAATTCGTACGAATTCATACGACCTCACTCGTACGAATTAGTAAGATTTTTGCTAAATCGTACATATTTTACGAGTTGCCCAATTCGTATAAATTTGTATGAATGAACTACCCCTGACCCCGCCCCTAAACCTACCCATCACGTGGGTTTAGACAAATCGTACAAATTCGTACGAGTGAGGTCGTACGAATTCATACGAATTAGCCACTTTTTAATCACTCGTACAAATTCGTACGAATTGGTCGTGAGATAGCGTTGGTACTGCGTACCGGTGAGTACCGCCCACTTCCAGCACTGCACACAGTTCTGACTTTATAACTCGCAGGTGTTTTCACGCAATTCTTATATAAAAAGTCAGAATTGTGAGATAAAAAGTCGCAAATTACCTTTTTTATTTTTCATTCTGTGGCGGAAACAAGCTTCCAAAATGTTTCTGTTCAAGAGAACAATATCTTAAAAAATGTATGAAAGCTTGTTTCCGCCACTTTGTGACTTTTTTATCCCACATTTCTTACTTGTTTTCTCACAATTGAAAGATTAAATATTACAGTTATGAGAAAAAAAGTCTCCTTTTTTATTCCGTGGCAGAAACAAGCTTCTCTAGAAATTGGAGCAAAATATCAGTATATTTTTGTCTTGTTTTCCTGCACAAATATCCAAACATTCATAGTAAACCTTTTTGAATTAAAGAATGAGTGTGTTTTTAATGGCATTGTTTTTAATGGATTTGTTTCTGCTAGTTATTGCTGTGATTGAGTTTCTTATCAGTATCTAGTATCAGTATCGTACCACACATCATGTTAGCTGGTTTACATGGTTATGACGCGAGCAGAAATATCAGATATGACAGAGCCAGGGTTTGTAACTTACAGTCAAACCAAACATTATTCAGACACCAGATATCATTTTTGATATTTTTTTACTAGTGTGTGCAGGACACTATAGTTCATTTATGTGAGTGAGGAGAGCAAAATAAAGTAAACTGTGACATATTATACCCAATATTCTTCATACAGTGACTACCAGTAAACTTTATACAAATTTGGGACCAGAAATGATTGGGACACTTTGAGCTGATCATGTTTTGCTGAAGTGTTTTTTCTTTAATAACTAATGCACCTTTTTACACCACAGACTGAACAACATGAAGCATTGCTTGGTGATTGGTTGAGCTAAAGTAAACTGGTATTATCTAATTGTGTAGTTAAATTTAACAGCTGACAGATATTCAACATAATTCATGTGTGAGAGTCTAACAGAAGGACGGACAAAACCAGTGAAATATCAACTGATTTAATAACGTCATATTTTATTACCAGTTTCTAAACTATAGCGAATAAACTGTGATAATGTGAGAAATATTGAAGGAGTCTGAATAAACGTAGGTTTGACTGTATTCTGTCATAAGTTAGTCCCGTTCACACACGTTACGTTGTACTTTTAAACCAGTTTAAGCCAGTGTTGTGCGATCGGCTCACAGAGATCCATTAGAAGTGTTTTACTCTTCGCTGTCAGATTCCCTCACCGATCGTTACTGATCCTATAATTCATATCAGAAGCTTTCGTGATGAGCTTTAATCTGAATATCTGCTGTTATTATCATAATAATCATCATCATCATCTGTGTAATGAAGCTCAGTTACTGACAGCGAACAGTGAACAAACATCAGTGTTTTACTCAGCGCTGCTCGTTATCGAACCGAATGCCTGCTATGTCTTAGTATTAATATTCTACTTATTATTTAATAACACATTAAATATTAATTTGGCATGCAGCTACTGAAGCATTTCTCCGCTAAGATCTGAATTATTAAAGTAAACGGTCTGTAATAAAATCAAAGTAACATATTAAAAAGAAAATGCATGTAACGGCATTAATCATAATATTCTATTCTAGTAAACATCCAGAAATTCAAAATAGACTTTTCAAACGTCATTAAATAAGAAAATCTTTTCCCAAACTTTTCCTTCAGCCGAACCCCTACGAGCGAAACGATTTACTTTAATATGTAAATAATGTAACGACACATTGCCATTGTTCATGGTTCTCTAATATGGGTTAATAATCACGTGACATGCATGTAAACAAATAAAATATTTCATCTTTTCAGTACATGTTTTATTTTGAAATTATTTATTTTAATTTTTATGGCTTATTTAATTATTAGCCTTTTATCAACTCTCAATACCCAGTTTTGGGGTTGCACTTACTTTTTTTATTCATTGTAAAGGTTGTAATTTTTACATTAAACATGCAAAAGTTTTGATATGATTTATCTTTGTTTCATTTTAACATGACGTTTTATATCCACTTTATATAGTACATTTAAATTACTTTGAAGATAAACGCTGAAAGTGTCGGACATGTGATTGTTAGTGTGACGTCGTTCATCTGTGTCTGTTGTGTTGATTAGATGATCAACAATGCGTGTGATAAAGACAGAAAATGATTTCAATTTGTAAACAGGTTATTGACTCGAGCAAATAAACATTTCTCATTATCATTATCTCTCTCACTGCACATATTCACATGGACTCTGTATTAGAGTTATTATAGTTAAAATCCCCCTGTAGTCAATAATTGTATCCCTTAAAACTCATCTTTGATCACCAACATTACATATTTAAATGTTTTTTCCTTGAAAAAAAATTTCTTCATGGCTTAAAATATCTTGAATGTAACTCGACACCCTTGCCTCATTTAGTATGCGTGGTTCTATGAATATGCAAATGAGCCCCGCCTCCACTCACTCACTCACTCAGAGATCCACTCGTTGACGATCACACGTTGATCTGATTGGTTACAAGGTAGTTTGTGACGTCAGAAACACCAGCGATTTCAAAGCGTGTTTTTGAGACTGTCTTTGGTTCACTGCAGTTTTAAGGAGAAAATACTCAGCAATGCTGTCGACTTATGAATTTACACATGATTTGTCTTAAAGCATATTAAAAACACCACATAGACACATAAACAACATTAAAAGCTGGATTTTCACCACAGGGGGACTTTAAGACCAATCTGACTATGAGAGACTATAGTTTGAATGAATCCCTGGCATTATCCTGAACATTGTATAAGCATAAACTGAAACTTAAATTAAAGCTAAAACCGTAAAAAGAAATGTTACTTGAAATGAAATAAACTTCAACTGGAATTTTCTGGTGCACTGAAAATAAAAAGCATTATTATTATTGAGTCTGTACAGAATGAATGTGCAAGTCATTAAAGCCCACTAGAGGTCCTGACACGAGCCCACACACAGGCGTCCTGGAATCTGCCCGTTCTTCACCATCATCATCATCACACACTGATAACACACTTCCTGTCTCTCTCTGTAATGGAGTGTGTGTGTTTTATCTCTCTGTAATGGAGTGTGTGTTTATCTCGTCTACTGCTCCTCCCTGCGCTGGAATGCAGCAAAAACACCAGAGAATCAGTTTACTCGTCTTCTGTGGGCGGAGAATGAACACCAGTGTGTGTGTGTGTGTGTGTGTGTGTGTGTGTGTGTCTGTGTGTGTGTGTCTGTGTGTGTGTCTGTGTGTCTGTGTGTGTGTCTGTGTGTGTGTGTGTGTCTGTGTGTGTGTGTGTGTGTGTGTG
>JAVALU010000462.1:107500-141339 GCA_030770095.1 Gila robusta
CTGTTTGATTGACAGTCAGACCAGCTCCTCCCACTCTGTTTGATTGACAGCTGTGTTGTCCAATGGTTGTGTCCATGACAGGCATCACGCAGGAGATGATCAACGAGACGAGAGCATCGGTGGAGAAGAGGATGCTGGGAGATATTCAGAACCTCCTTCAGGACGGAGCAGACGTCAACCATCACGACTCCCAGGGGGCCACGCTGGTACACACACACACATACACACACATACACACCACACACACACACACACACACACACACACCACATACACACACACACACTAGAGGCCACACATTTACACACACATACAGTCAATTTAAAGCTTGCTTTATTGGCATGACTGTAAATAATACAATATTGGCAAAGCTTGGAATACATAGAATAGTAATAAAAACATAAAAATAATAGAAGAAAATATTATAACATAACTTAATTTAAATAAACAGTGTAAAAAAATTAGAACATTCGAACACACACACACACACTTACTCACTAGACGCCGCAGCCGCCGCACACATGCACACACACTCTCTCACACAGACACACACACACACACAGGCAGACACACACACACACACACCCTCTCACTCTCTCACACACACCACTCCTGCTCTTATTCTCTCCGTTCATCATTCAGTAGCGCAGGATAATGACAGACATCAGACGCTTTTACAGGAACATTGAATCAGTAGCACATAAAACATCCTTTTCGCTCGCTGTGTGTGTGTGTGTGTGTGTGTGAGATAATGATATACATGAGATAAACTAGAATAAACATCAAAACCTGCTGATCTGATGATTTGAGGAGAGACGGAAGCACTTCCTGTTTTCATAAACGCTCTTAAATATCTTGGTATGAGAGTCTGAAGTGAGACTTCAAGAGATCTTAAAGATGATCCTGCAAGTTTGATTAAACTTATTTTTAAAAACATTTTAGACAAACAGTCTAAAATAAACAAAGTAAGATGTATGTGTAATTATGTGAAGTGTGTGTGTGTTTGAGTATATGACTGTGAGTGTGTGTATAAGTGAGTGTGAGTGTGTGTGTGTGTGTGTTGTGTGTGTGTGTGTGTGTGTGTGTGTGTGTGTGTGTGTGCTACTTAACTATATGTTGGGGACAAATCTGTACCCAGAAGTGACCAAAACCAAGTGACAAAATCTCCAGAAACATATTTTAGGGACGTCCTCATTTGTAAATCTGGAATAAAAATGTAGTAATTAAAGGTTTTTTTAAAAATGTAAATGGGTAAGTTTAGTGTAAGGTGACAGAATATACAGTTTGTACAGTATATAAAAACCATTACGTCTATGGAGAGTCCGCATTTAGATAGCTAAGTAACGTGTGTGTGTGTGTGTGTGTGTGTGTGTTCAGCTACACATCGCGGCTGCGAACGGTTACGCTCAGGTCACAGAGATGCTGTTAGAAGGAGGAGCGAGAACAGACGTGAGGGATTCTGACGGATGGACGCCGATACACGCCGCCGCGTGCTGGGGACAGGTCAGGGATTCAGGAGTATTATTATCAATTATCATTTTTGAAATATGATTATGAAATTATCATTTTTGAAATATTACTATGAAATTATAATTTATGAAATATTATGAAATTATTATTTTTGAAATATGATTATGAATTTATAATTTTTGAAATATGGTTATGAAATTATCATTTATGAAATATGAAATTATCATTTTGAAATATTATTATCATTTTTGAAATATGATTATGAAATTCATTTTTGAAATATGATTATGAAATTATCATTTTTGAAATATGATTATGAAATTATAATTTATGAAATATTATGAAATGATCATTTTTGAAATATGATTATGGAATTATTTTATGAAATATTATGAAATTATCATTTGTGAAATATGAAATAATTTTTGAAATATGATTATGAAATTATAATTTTTGAAATATGGTTATGAAATTATCATTTATGAAATATGAAATTATCATTTTTGAAATATTATGAAATTATCATTTTTGAAATATGATTATGCAATTATCAGTTTTGAAATATGCTTATGAAATGATCATTTATGAAATATGAAATTATCATTTTTTTAATATGATTATGAAATTATCATTTTTGAATTATTATTATGAAATTATCATTTTTGAAATATGATTATGAAATTATCATTTTTGAAATATTATTATGAAATTATCATTTTTGTCTAAAAAATAAACTGGCTATAAACTGAAATTAGTAGTTTTATGTCATAGGTGCCATTAGGCATCATCATAATGTTCTGAATGAAAGATGAATATTAATTTCCATAATTAGGTCCACGTGGCCGAGCTGCTGGTTTCTCACGGTGCCAATCTGAACTCCAAGACGTTCATGGAGGAGACGCCCATAGGTACAACTCAATATCACATAATCATAAATAACCCACACAAATGTTCCTGATGGAGCGTCTGACGGAACATGATGCCGCTCATTACACCAGATCAATAAATACACAGACATATTGATTTTAATAATTGTAGATTAGTTTTAAAGTCGGCATGACAGTGAAGTATATCTGAGAGAAACGCTTCTGGAACAAGATCAAATGTGTGTAAAACTTTAATGTGAACAATAATGATGTGCACAGATAAATAATTTAGAATAAATACTGCAATATTCCATTAAAAACGTCAATTTTGATTTCATAATGACTTTAAAGCTTCTACTTCTACTAGTTCTACTACTTCTAATGTAGAAACCGATCTATCAACTATATGAACACTGAACAAATATTCAATTTTGATCATTATTAATCTGCCTGTCTTCCTCAGTTCTCAGCTTTGACTGGTTTATTGTTCTGAGTGAATGTTTTTGTTTTCTGGCTCCTGAGCGTCTGCTTATGACAGTTTATGTTGCCATAAAATTAATATTGTCCTCTAAGGCCGTTTTTATTACAGCCAGTAGTCATAGCGACCGTTTTAGGTCACAAGACGACACCAATTCAATTCAGTTAAAGTTTATTTATATAGCGCTTTTCACAATAAATATTGTTTCAAAGCAAATATTTGTTTCAATGTATCAGTCAGAGACGAGTGTGTCAAAGTAACGTCCAGTGATTTACAGCGATGTACACTACCAGTCAAAGGTTTGGCTAGATTTTTAATGTTTTTAAAAGAAGTCTGCATTTATTTGATTAATAATAAAAAAACTGTAATATTGTGAAATATTATTCTAATGTAAATCATGTGAATATATAGTAAAGTGTAATTTATTCCTGTGATCAAAGCTGAATTTTCAGCATCATTACTCCAGTCTTCAGTGTCACATGATCCTTCAGAAATCACTATAATATGATGATTTGATGATCAAGAAACATTTATGATTATTATCAATGTTTAAAAGTTTTTTTCAGGATTCTTTGATGAATAGAAAGTTCAAAAGAACAGAATTTATCTGAAATAGAATCTTTTGTAACATTAAACACTACGTTCAAAAGTTTGGGGTCAGTAAGAATTTTTATTTTATTTTTGGGGGAGAAAAATAAAATCAATACTTTTATTCATGAAGGATTCAATAAATTGATCAAAAGTGTCAGTAAAGACATTTATAATGTACAAAAGATTATATTCAAAATAAATGCTGTTCTTTTGAACTTTCTATTCATCAAAGAATCCTGAATTTTTTTATACAGAACTGTTTTCAACACTGATAATAATCATAAATGTTTCTTGAGCATCAAATCATCATAGATATAGAGTTCTAGAGAGCTAGAGCGCGGCAGGAGATGATTCAAGATGGCGCCTGTGTGTTCGGCTGGCCGTCGGTCTCTCTTGTACTTATTGTTTTGGATATTTTTATGGATGTCTATCTGGGCCTCTAATTGCTGCACACGTCTGGTCTATGACCGACAGTCTCTCTTGAACATTCGCACCTCTTTTATGGACTTTTATAAGCAGGATGTAGTGCACGCTTTTAATCAATCACACAGAAACACCACTACGCATACATTGGAATGTATTCGCCAGTGGCCGCCTATCATTTTACAAAGGAAACGCAGAAGGAAACGCGGGAGTCGGGGTGGACGCATCATCAGATTGAAAGCTACTGAAAGACTCTGGATCGATGCAAATCATATGTCGGACGGCGATTTCGTTGCCCGGCGATCGCGAGCGCTGGCTCATCGGTGGCTCCTATCTATCACTCCCCTGCGATCTTCGCCTGTCCATTTGGTTGGCTTACCTCGGGTTGGCAGCTGTCATCGGCAAAACGGTGTGAATCCCGGTAATCTACGTTCTTTGAAGAAAGGCGGAGCTTTCCTCGATGTGATTCATCCGCCCAAAATGGCACTGATCAACGCCAGATCCTTGGTCAATAAAACCTTCCTGCTCAACGACTTCTTCTCCTCTCACTGTTTGGATTTCATGTTCATCACTGAATCCTGGACTACGGTTGGTGACCTAACCCCTTTTTCTGAACTAGTTCCTAATGACTGTTCGTTTTTCAACACCCCCCGTCCGAACAGACGAGGGGGCGGGATCGTGACTATTTTTAAAGACTCATTTTCTGTGCGATGCCGGCCGGTTCCTGTCAGTGCTTTTTCAAGCTTTGAAGCGCAACTACTTCACTTAGACTGGAATGGCCCTATTTTATTAGGGGTGATTTACCGTCCGCCACATTCACTCAAGGACTTCATTCAGCAATTTACAGAACTCATTGGTAATATCACCACAACCTATGATCGTTTTTTATTGGTGGGTGATTTTAATATCCACGTTTGTTGTCAATCTAATACTCTCTCAAAGGATTTTCTAAGCCTCATTGAATCTTTTAACCTAGTCCAGTGGATAAATGATTCCACTCACATGAAGGGTCACACATTGGACCTTGTGCTTTCATATGGGATGGTGATTAGTGAGGTTGTAATATCTGATTTTATGCTTTCGGACCATAAGCCAATTTTATTTTCTACATCTCTTCCTTGCATTGCTCAAACCACCAGTGAAGATGTAAGACTATCTAGATCATACTCTCCTCTTTTTGCCTTAAATTTTAACGAGCACTTTATGAATTCCTCCACACACTTGTTGCTGAACTCTCCACTATTGGAACTGGATGCTGACCAACATCTCGGTCTGCTATACTCCACTTGGTTAAATGCCTTAAATGAAACTGCTCCGCTTAAGCCCTTCAAACCTAAACCGAAATCTGAACCATGGCTCAACGTGGATATTCGGCGAATAAGACAAGCTAGCAGAAAGGCTGAGCGCAAATGGAAGAAGGACAAGCTACATATTTCACTTCAGTTATTTAAAGACAGTCTGTCAACCTATCAAAATGCTGTAAAGGCGGCAAAAGCTGCGCACTTCTCTGACATGATTATGGCTAACCACTCTAGACCAAAGGTTTTATTTTCTGTTATAAACTCGGTTTTAAATCCTCCGGTAAATGTATGGAATGATGTTTCGGATGAGCTATGTGAACGTTTCTTGAGATTTTTTATTGACAAAATATCTAACTTGAGATGCAATGCCAGCCGCTCTGCAATTAGTCAGTTGATGAACCCTGTTACCTGGGATGCTTTCGAGCCAATCACTCTGAATCTCCTCAAAGAAGTTATCACAAAGATAAAACCTTCGTACTGCTCTCTAGACATCATCTCTCCTAAGTTTCTTAAATTGATTATTGATTCAGTAGGGCCAGGATTGGTATCCTTTGTTAATAAATGCCTCCTTACCGGCTCTATCCCTGCTGCCCTCAAGGAGGCCACTGTCACTCCTTTGCTCAAGAAGCCTTCACTGGATACTACTGTGTTAAATAATTTCCGTCCTATCTCTGTTTTGCCTTTTGTCACTAAGGTGTTGGAAAAAGTTGTTCTTGACCAACTCCAGCTCTTTCTAAAACGCAATGATATCTCTGAAAAATTTCAATCTGGTTTTAAGTCTGCTCACAGTACTGAATCTGCTCTGCTGAGAGTGTTAAATGACATCTATCGCTCCACTGACACTGGTGACTCTGTGGCTCTTGTCCTTCTTGATCTGTCGGCAGCTTTTGATACTATCGACCACTCTATCCTGTTATCCAGACTAGAATATGATGTGGGGCTAAAAGGTGTCGTCCTCCAGTGGTTCCAATCTTATCTCTCGGGTCGTACTTTCAGAGTCAGGCTAGGAAATTGCTCTTCCTCTGTTGCGCATCTAACCTGTGGCCTTCCTCAAGGTTCTATTTTAGCTCCTTCTCTCTTTTCCCTCTACATCTTACCACTGGGCACCATTCTAAGAAGGCATGGGGTACTTTTTCACTGTTATGCAGACGACACCCAATTGTATGTTCCAATCAAGAGAAATGATCCCTCTACCCTTTCATCATTGTTAGGTTGTCTGGATGAAGTAAAAGTTTGGTTGGACCAAAATTTTTTGTTTTTAAATGAAAACAAAACAGAGATCATTGTTTTCGGGTCCACTGGTAATCCCCAGGCTGCTTCCTTTGATCTAGGCAGACTAGCGGCATTTAGTTCTGCAAGTGTGCGGAACTTGGGCGTTTGTCTGGATGAGTCTTTAAATTTTGACAAGCAAATCTCTTCTGTAATAAGCTCTAGTTTTTATCACCTGCGGCTGTTGTCAAAAGTCAAACCTTTTCTTAATCACAAAACCCTTGAGATGGCTGTTCATGCTTTCATCACCACACGTGTAGATTACTGCAATTCACTCTACTGCGGTATCTCGAAAACGCAAACTGCTCGTCTTCAACTGGTGCAAAATGCCGCCGCAAGATTCCTCACAAATAGTCGGAAAAGTGACCACATCACCCCAATTCTGAGGTCTCTTCACTGGCTGCCCATTAATCTCAGAATCGAGTTTAAAATCCTGTTATTTGTGTACAAAGCCCTATGCAACCAAGCGCCTAGCTATCTAACTGAACTGCTACAACCTTACACGCCGTCAAGAAGTCTGAGATCAGGTGAAAAAAATCTGTTACAAGTCCCTCAATGCAGACTTAAACGTAGAGGGGATCGAGCTTTTTCTGTGGTTGGGCCTCGGCTATGGAACAATTTGCCCTTGGACGTTCGGATAGCCCCTACTGTGAATTCCTTTAAGTCAATTTTAAAAACGCACTTGTTCTCTTTGGCCTATAAATAAGGTGCATGTACATGTATATATGTGTGCATATGTGTACATATATGTGTGTGTGTGTGTATGTATGTGTGTGTGTGTGTATGTGTATTCATATGCTCATATGTATGTGTGTGTACGTGTGCGTATGGGTATGGTAGATATATATATATATATATATATATATACTTATATATTCCTCTCTGTCTATTTTTATATTTCTCTCCTTTGAGTATGATACTAGTATTAAACCTGGTACTGTCTTTTCTATTTTTATTTTCTATTACTGATAATCTCTGAGACTGCTTGGACGTCTACAGTTTTAAGCTGTTCTTAACCTTTTTGTACTGTTCTATGATGTGCTACAACTCATGGTGCTGGTGTCTTCTAATTTTGTAGTTCTGTAAAGCACTTTGGTCAGTCAGTGACTGCTATAAAATGTGCTATATAAATAAAATGAACTTGAACTTGATCATATTATACTGATTTCTGAAGGATCATGTGACACTGAAGACTGGAGTAATGATGCTGAAAATTCAGCTTTGATCACAGGAATAAATTACATTTTAAAATATATTAAAATAGAAGTTATTTTAAATTATCATAATATTTAACAATATTACTGTTTTTTGTATTTTTTGTATTTTTAATAAAATAAATGCAGCCTTGGTGAGCGGAAGAGACTTCTTTTAAAATCAACTATTGGTCATGTATTGAGATAAGCAGACATAATGAACATATTAAGCAGCGATTACATCTTGTGCTCGTAATGATTACAATATAAGGATAATATTTTAAAGTTTTGCGTGTCGCTCTTCTGAAATCTTGAAAACATCACGATCAAACTGGAGCTGAAACAGGGAAGCAAAAGGAGAAGAATTAGACTAATATAACCAGTTAGTTAATCTAGACTAATATAACCAATTAGTTAATCTAGACTAATATAACCAATTAGTTAATCTAGACTAATATAACCAATTAGTTAATCTAGAGTAATATAACCAATTAGTTAATCTAAAGTAATATAACCAATTAGTTAATCTAGACTAATATAACCAACTAGTTAATCTAGACTAATATAACCAACTAGTTAATCTAGACTAATATAACCAACTAGTTAATCTAGACTAATATAACCAATTAGTTAATCTAGACTTATATAACCAATTAGTTAATCTAGACTAATATAACCAACCAGTTAAAATTTAGACTAATATAACCAACCAGTTAAAATTTAGACTAATATAACCAATTAGTTAATCTAGACTAATATAACCAACTAGTTAATCTAGACTAATATAACCAACTAGTTAATCTAGACTAATATAACCAACTAGTTAATCTAGACTAATATAACCAATTAGTTAATCTAGACTTATATAACCAATTAGTTAATCTAGACTAATATAACCAACCAGTTAAAATTTAGACTAATATAACCAACCAGTTAAAATTTAGACTAATATAACCAATTAGTTAATCTAGACTAATATAACCAACTAGTTAATCTAGACTAATATAACCAACTAGTTAATCTAGACTAATATAATTAGTTAATCTAGACTAATATAACCAATTAGTTAATTTAGACTAATATAACCAACTAGTTAATCTAGACTAATATAACCAACTAGTTAATCTAGACTAATATAACAAATTAGTTAATCTAGACTAATATAACCAATTAGTTAATTTAGACTAATATATCCAACTAGTTAATTTAGACTAATATAACCAATTAGTTAATTTAGACTAATATAACCAACTAGTTAATCTAGATTAATATAACCAACTAGTTAATCTAGATATAACCAATTAGTTAATTTAGACTAATATAACCAACTAGTTAATCTAGACTAATATAACCAACTAGTTAATCTAGACTAATATAACAAATTAATTAATCTAGATTAATATAACCAACTAGTTAATCTAGGCTAATATAACCAACTAGTTAATCTAGACTAATATAACCAATTAAATAATCTAGACTAATATAACCAACTAGTTAATCTAGACTAATATAACCAACTAGTTAATCTAGACTAATATAACAAATTAATTAATCTAGACTAATATAACCAATTAGTTAATCTAGACAATATAACCAACTAGTTAATCTAGACCAGTACTTCTCAAAGTCCGGACCCAGGTCGGATCTGGACCCGGAGGGAATTCAATCCGGACCCGCCTCCATTTCGTATTTCAAGAGCACTAATTGTGTGTAAGGGATTAAAAGTGTGGATTTCCTACTTTGATAAACGCATGTTAAAATCATTTGTTTATTTTTTGAGATGGTCCGAAATTAAAACGAAGGCGAGATATTTAAAGTTTTCCTCCGTGATTTAGTTGCCATGACATCCAGTGAGCGTATGACTTTTGACGTAATCGGGCGCAACGCGACACTTCACCGCAGTAAGCGTTTGAATGGGTGTGGAGGATGTCATTGTCCAGGAAAAGAAAAGTTGATGAAGAAAATAGAGTTTTCAAAGATGATTGGACAGAGAGGTATGCGTTCACAGATATCCCAAGTCACCCGGAAGTTCCAGGAGTCTCCCGCATATTGATAGCGGCTCCCTGATGCCCGCAAATTAGTTCAAATCCCCGCAATGTAGAGCTCGCGAGCTCCAAACCGTGTAGCGCGCGCACGGCAGAGAGGGAGAGAGCGACCTTACGTGTGTGTGCGCAAATGTGCGTGCGTGCCTCATGAAGCGCATGTAAGCCCCATCCAACCCCCCCCCCCCCCCTCCCTCCCATAGTTTCGGACCTTTGAATATAGACTTTGAGAACCCCTGATCTAGACTAATATAACCAACTAGTTAATCTAGACTAATATAACCAATTAGTTAATATAGACAAATATAACCATAAATATATATATTAGTTATATATATATATATATATAACAAATATAACCAATTAGTTAATCTAGACAAATATAACCAATTAGTTAATTTAGACTAATAAAACCAATTAGTTAATCTAGACTAATATAACAAATTAGTTAATCTAGACTAATATAACCCAACTAGTTAATCTAGACTAATATATAACCAGCTAGTTAATCTAGACTAATATAACCAACTAGTTAATCTAGACTAATATAACCAATTAGTTAATCTAGACTAATATAACAAATTAATCTAGACTAATATAACCAACTAGTTAATCTAGACTAATATAACCAACTAGTTAATCTAATGTGCACTGATCTGAAAATACTGAGACTCTGTTTAGAGAGAATCTTTAGATGTTGGTCTAACATTTTTAAAATGTTGTTACTTGTTTCAGAACTTTCAGAGAACATTCAAATGTAACATTTCTATAATGTTTCCTTAACGTTCGTATAGTCAAAACATCTTTAAAACAATCAAAAACTGGATGTTTTGAATGTTCAGAGAAATAACATTTTCATAACTTAATGGGAATGTTAGCAAAAAACAACAAGAACGTTCTGGCAAGGTTCTCTCAAAATAGTATACGTGGTTCTATGAATATGCAAATGAGCCCCGCCTCCACTCACTCACTCAGAGATCCACACGTTGACGATCACACGTTGATCTGATTGGTTACAAGGTAGTTTGTGACATCAGAAACATTTCAGATATCTGAAATCCCATGATCCTTTTCTAACAGGACAAATTCACGAATAAACAGTATTTGTGTGTAACAGTGTGTGTGTGTGTGTGTGTGTGTGTGTGTGTGTGTTCAGATCTGTGTGAGGATGAGGAGTTCAGGAATCATTTGCTGGAGTTGAAGCACAAGCATGACATCATCATGAAGTCTCAGCTGAAACACAAGACGTCTCTGTGTCGTCGAACCAGCAGCGCCGGCAGCCGAGGGTAATACTATTAATAATAATAATAATAATACGTTTATTTTATATAGTGCCTTTCAACAAACTCAAGGTCACTTTACAATATGATATAAATAAAGAACAGTTGCTGACCCCTGCTGGACACTCGCAGAACTGCAGCTCTCAATCACAACACTACAGGAGAAACTCCAATAATTAGAACATCGAGCAACAGTTCATGTATTTCAGTCATTCAAATTAAAAGGTGAAACTAATATATTTAGTATATATAACTATATACATATGCATGATTATAGTTTTCAGAGGGCCGACATTTCTGTATTTAAAATCCTTTTTTTTATTGATTTCATGTAATATTCAAATTTTCTGAGATTTTAAATTTGGGGTTTTCATAAGCTGTAAGCCATAATCATCAATATTATAACTTTTGTACGATATTCAAATTTTTCGAGTTTCACCTGTAGATCAAGTCCAGCTGTATTCCTGCAGCTTTACTGTAGGCCCGTCAAAATGACTGAAAAATGGCTTTCTTAAATATTAGCAAAATTCGAGTCAACATTTGAAGTGGATCAAAAAAGTTCATCAAAGTTGTTCCTAAGACAAGAACGGGGATTGATCAAAATTCATGTAGAACTTTGATGAAAGGTTTTGATCCACTTCAAATGTTGACAACTGTATATTCGAATTCTAAAGGCAATACTTAATATTAGAGTGTAAAAGTACAGTATCGTCTCTATGAACACAAGAGCGAGCGCAACAAGCAAATATAAACCAAATCAAGCATCGCATCTTTTATTATAATAAATGACATTCACTTTTTAAAGTGCATTAACTTTTGAAACAATTGTTCTTAAATAAAATATAATTTCCTTAATGTGCATGCAAGGAAAATGAGGTTACAATTGTGCATCAGTAACCTGAGAAAACACACTTCAACACACAGCGTAATGAACTACATGAACACACAACAGCAAACTGACATTCAGAAACACACACTTCTACACTACATCTATATATCGTTCATCAAGAACACCAGACGCTTTCTGTGTACGATGTTTCTGCTGATGAAACACACACTCGCACACACACACACACACACACACACACACACACACACACACACACACACTCAGCTCTGACTGATGTGCAGATTTGGTCAAGTGTGTCGTTGAATGATTTTTGCCACGAATTGAGAGGGTTTTCGTCAGCAGGAAGAACCTTTTCCCGCCATTTTTCAAATGAAGTGTATACTAGATAAGCTAACAAAAACACACACCTCGTCAGTGATGTCATCATCATGTCACGCGCCTCTTCACACACACCTAAAATTCAAATGCACCGTTTTTGCATTCGAATGTGCAGTTTTTTAAATATTTGACGAATATTCGAAATTCGAATTTTTATTTGACAGCCCTACTTCACAGTAATAAACAGAATCAATGATGCAAACGTCATCAGATATTATTCAGATCAAGTTTTGTTCTCATCTGATCGTGTCAGTCAGATCCATAATATTACCGAGTATGAAGTGTCTTATAAACACAACTAAGGAAGCCGATGAACACTGGTCTGAGTCTGAGTTTGAGCTCTCCGACGGGAATATAACGGTGTGTGTGTGACTGTGTTTGCAGGAAAGTGGTTCGCAGGGCGAGTCTGTCGGACCGACACAATCTCTGCCGGAAGGAGTATCAGACCGAAGCCATCGTGTGGAGAGGAGGACGAGAAGAGGAGGAGCGAGAGCCGGAGAACAGCCAATCGGTGAGCAAACCTCGATCAGAGGAGATTTTAGTAATGGAGGATTCTTACATTGATTAATCGAGTAATCGGGTTAAAAGTTGGTTTCATTACAGTGTGCTCTTAGCACTGGAGCGCCCTCTGCTGTCCATAAGTGCCTCTGCGCACCAGCCATTTCAAACGCAGCCTCCAGTATTTGGCCCACGCCTCCTTATTTGCATACACTCCTCAATCCTCAATCCTCAAATTCCCAATCCTAAATCCTAAATCCTAAATCCTAAATGGCTAAATGCCCAGACCTAAATACCAAATTCATTTTCGACTTCGACTTTTAGTTTTCGACTTCGACTTTTAGTTTCAGATTTAAGACTTTTAGTTTTCATTTAAGACTTTTAGTTTTAGACTTTTAGTTTTCAATCTGACCCAATAATCCCTCCATATAATCGGGTTAAAAGTTGTGGTGATACAATAGATCCAAGTGAACAACAGCCTTTAAAATCACTTCAAATACTAGTGGTGGAACGGATCACGAAAATCACGGTACGGATCATTACCGGTTTTTGAGACACGGATCGGATCATTTTTCGGATCAGCAAAAAAAAAATATATATATATGGGGGGCCTAACTGATAAAGTTCACTCATTATTTTAAAAAAGTGAACAGTCAGTAATAAAATAAGAAGAAATACACAAATTACAAGCAGAGATGAATACTAAATAGTTACAAAGTTAATTAATAATTAAGCCTAAATGTAAAATAACACTATTTGTTCACTGTAGAAATTAAATATAGTTTCATATTTGTTAAAGCTGTATTCTGTTGTTTTATTAACATTATTGACACGGACAACAGCAGGAATATTAGGCGATGTACAGATAAAACTTTGTCAAAATGATTCCGGTTCACATTGATACACTATAAAAATGAATTCTGTATTATGAATTTTTAATGCCAGATAAGTAATTTGTTGAGGTCACTTTGTAAAAAAATATTCAAACGCACATATCTATAGACTAAACACGTGATACGCATGTTCACGCCGTCAGCGTTTCACAGATTCACGTTTTTGAAGTTGATAATGTTTTTTAAAAAATTCAACGCTTGCACCTTGAAACGTGTTTCAAAGTGTGTGTTCTCGAGCTCAAACACTGTTGTGTGCGAATAAACGTCCAGAACACATTAAAAGTTTCTGTTTTTTCTGTTAGAACGGTGTCGTGTTAGCGGCCGCTAAGTTAATAACTAATGATCTTTACAACGGAAGTGAATCAATCAAAACTAACTTTATCTGGACAATAACTTTATTCTAGATCTGCTGTAAAGCCTAAACAATCTCTGTTACTGTAATCTCCTATTATCACTGTAAAGCTGCTGTGAAACTCTATATTGTTAAAGCGCTGTATAAATGAAGGAGACTTGACTAATGTTAGTCGTGTGTGTGTGCGTGCGTGTGTGTGTGTGTAACGCAGGCTGAGGATGGCTCTCGCGCGCCGGGGATCCTGAAGGACGGCGGACGACAGAACGGTTGCGTTTCCGCTCCAGCGCCGCCTGCTTCTAACGGTGACCCCGTGACCCCTGACCCCCACGACCCCACGACCTCCACTGAGGAGTCCAAGCCTAAAGAGCGCGCGCAAACGCTGTCTGAACTCAAAAAGCAGCGATCAGCCGCTAAGCTCCTCCCACACCCCCTCCTCAACGGTCACATGGGCAACGGATCCACCAATCCCGAGGACCCGCGCATGCCACAGGTCTCGTCCAATGGCAGCGCGGTTTACTTCACGCCGGCCAGCGGAGACCCGCCCCTCCTGAGATTCAAGCAGCCAATCGAAGACGAGGATCCGAAGAGTCACGGCTGCTGCTGCGTCTCGTAGATCCGGCCAATCACAGGATCCCAAGCGTCTGATTGGCCGATGGAGGCCTGATTCATCCCCAGACTTTTGCTCTGCAGGTTTTCCGATTTAGTTCTCATTCTGAGAGGCGTTTCTGTAAAACACAGAGGTGAACCTGATCCTGCACATGATGGATATCGGAGGGAGGGTTTATGGGTAATTATTTATTTCATATCATCAGTTCTGGCATGCTAATTTGATGTCTGTCCAGCTCGATCATGAGACTGACAGCAGAAACAGCCAATGAGGTTCCAGTGCCACTCCTGTAGCCCCTCCCACTCCTCAACCCTCACCTGCCAATCACAGGATCCCTTGTGTCTGATTGGCCGATGGAGGCCTGATTCATCCCCAGTCTTTTGTTCTGCAGATTTTCCGATTGTGTTCTCATTCTGAGAGGCGTTTCTGTAAAACACAGAGGTGAACGTGATCCTGCACATGATGCTCCCTATGAAGGGTCCGGAGCAGTGAGGGATCATGGGTAATTATTTATTTCTGATCAGTTCTGGCATGTTAATTTGGTGTCTGTCATGAGACTGACGGCAGAAACAGCCAATGAGGTTCCAGTGCCACACCTGTAGCCCCTCCCACTCCTCAACCCTCACCTGCCAATCACAGGATCCCAAGCGTCTGATTGGCTGATGGAGGCCTGATTAATCCCCAGTCTTTTCACTCTCATTCCGAACCCGGAAGTTTCTAATGACCCCTTTTTGACCCCTGCGCAGGAACTTGAGCTTCTGAAACAGGAAGGAAATGATGTCATTCAGGCTTCCCAGGTGTTAGATATATGAATATGAATTATGCTTCTCTTTTTCACTTCCAGCCTCCGATCGGAGCAACAAAGGCCATTCATTCCTCCAGAAATACACCACCGCTCTCCTGTACAGTATTTATTTGTATATGTGCATAGAGTCACTGTTCTATAAGATTATTTATTGTATGATAAAGAGAGATGAAGTGACGTACGGAGCACAGATGAGTTCAGTATTTAGTATTTTTGTATGACAGTGTTATAAAGACCTGATGAAGTATTTGACGTCCAACTCACATTTCACATTAAAATCACATTATTTCAAGACTTTTTAACCCCAAACGCTGCAGTAAAAATTATTATAAACACTTTCAATTCATATAACAAAATATATCAGATTGTTTTCATGAGATTTCGCTTATTTGTTATGAAAATAATAGTGCTGGGCAACGATTAATCGCATAAAAAAAATCTGTTTATGTAATATGTGTGTGTGTGCTGTGTATAAATATTTTTTATATATAAATACACACATATGCATGTAAATATTTAAGAAATATTTGCATGTATATATATTTATACATAATTTATATTATATATAAATATAAATATTTTATATATAAATAACACATTTTTCTTAAATATAAACATGCATGTGTATTTATATATACAAAATAATTATACGCAGTACACACATAAATGTAAACACAAGCTTTTATTATTGAATCGTTGCTCAGCACAATTTTTTTTTGCATTTTAACATTATTAAATGACCTTTTAACCCCGAGCGCTGCAGTAAAACTGACTGCACGGTGATGCACAAACACTTTCAATTCAAATAACAAAATATATCAGATTATTTTCATGAGATTTCACTTATTTGTTATGAAAATAATGTCAAAACGATGCAATTTTTCTTTTTTTTTTGTGAAATATAAACATGTTTGTGAGCGTTAGATGTCAAACGTGAAGAAAAGTGTTGATTTAACCCTTCATATCCTGCTCATGATGCTCCCTATGAAGGGTCCGGAGCGGTGCGAGGTTATTATTTATTTCGTATGATCCGTTCCGGCATGTTCTCAGATCATTCTCACCACACTTTTGGGTGCCAAAGTCTTCCGGATGATTGACGGCAGAATCAGCCAATGAGGTTCCAGTGCCACTCCTGTAGCCCCTCCCACTTCACGTCACTCATGCGTCAGAGGCGGGAAGGAATGTAAATAATCCTTGTTTACTTTAAAGTAAATGATGGAGATGTTAAAGAGAAACGCTGTGCTCATAATCACTGACGGTTTATGAAGGGCCACGACAGTATTGTGTGGTTATGAAACTGAATAGAGTTCTGCTTTCATTTCTACTGTCTGAACGCAGAGGAATATGATGATGAAGGAGGAAAGAGCATCACAACTACTGATTTTATAATTACTGGAATACACTGATCACTGTATTAACATATTTGCAATAAATTGTATATTTTGTTCAGTTTCTAAACCCCTCTTCTGTCGTGTGTGTGTGTGTGTGTGTGTGTGTGTGTGTGTGAGCGTGTGTGTGTGAGTGAGTGTGTGTGAGAGAGAGACAGTGTGTGTGTGTGTGTTTGTGAGAGAGAGAGATAGCGTGTGTGTGTGAGAGAAAGAGAGACAGTGAGTAAGTGTGTGTGTGAGAGAGAGACTGTGTGTGTGAGAGAGATAGAGAGAGTGAGTAAGTGTGTGTGTGTGAGAGAGAGAGAGATAGAGTTTGTGAGTGCGTGTGTGTGTGTGTGTGCAGGGCTCTCTGGGATTGTTTATGGGATGTTTAGGGAAGCGAGTCCTCACAGTGAGTCAGCAGTAAAACCACCAATGAAGAAGAAAGAGAAGAACACGTGTGACTGTAAATATTGATTTATTGTGTCGTTTCAATCTTTATTACTCTTCTGTGATCCTGAAAACATTAACACTGATCAAACATAGTGAAAGTTATGAACTAACACTTTACAATAACGTTCATTAGCTAACATTGTATTTACTAACAATGAGCAAAACATTTATTACAGTGTTTATTAATCTCTGTTAATGTTAGTTAATAAAAATACAGCTGTTCATTGATTGTTCATGTTAGTTCACAGTGCAATGAACCTTATTGTACACACACACTCACTCACACACACATTATTGTAAAGTGTTGCCAGTTATGAAATAGCATTAAGATAAAACAATGAAAAATATATAAATATTGTAATGGATGTGTATATATCTTTAATAACTAAACCTGTTCAACTGCGTGTTTACCCAAATATCTGATCAGCCAATCACAGAGCAGGAACTCATGCAGGATCAAGATCGGCTGGAGTTCAGAATGAGGAAGAAACTGATTTACGGACGAGCGGGTCTGAAGTCGTTTCTCAATGTCAAGAATACTTCCTTGGCAGGATTTGATCCTTCCAAGTCATTCCTTCAGAGGCTAGGCTAGGCTAGGCTAGGCTAGGCGAGGCTCCTCTTTAGCATTCGGAGAACACATAAATGGAACAGGCTAGCAAGAGCACGTCATTGCGTCATACGTCAGTGAAAAGGTCCGCTTTTGGCGCTGCAAAAATTCAAAAGTGTTTCACAAACTGCTGATCGACTGGGTGAGGTCAGGGGTCAGAGGTCAGGGGTCAGAGGTCAATGACCTGACACTGGTCCAGCTGATAGAAAGACAACAGTCACTCAAATGATCACTGGATACAGACAAACTACAGCAGCAGAACACACACTCTCACACACACACACACACACACACTCTCTCTCACACACACACTCTCTCTCTCACACACACTCTCTCTCACACTCACACACACACTGGTGACACTCACTAACACACACACTGGTGACACTAACGTACACACACACTCTCACACACTGGTGACACTCACTAACACACACACACACACTAGTGACACTCACTAACACACACACACACACGCACTCTGAGTTTCTCTGTGTGTTTCAGCATCAGACACTATCTCATAAAGCAGCAGTGTGTGTGTGTGTGTGAGAGAGAGAAAAGAGAGTGTGAGTTTGTGTGAGAGAGTGTGTGTGTTTGAGGAGTGTGTGTGTGTGTGTGAGAGAGAGAAAAGAGAGTGTGTGTGTTTGAGGAGTGTGTGTGTGTGTGTGTGTGAGAGAGAGAGTTAGAGCGTGTGAGTTTGTGTGAGAGAGTGTGTGTGTGTGTGTGTGTGTGTGTGAGAGAGAGAGTTAGAGAGTGTGAGTTTGTCTGAGAGTGTGTGTGTGTGTGTGTGTGTGAGAGAGAGAGTTAGAGTGTGAGTTTGTGTGAGAGTGTGTGTGTGTGTGTGAGAGAGAGAGTTAGAGAGTGTGAGTTTGTGTGAGAGTGTGTGTGTGTGTGTGTGTGAGAGAGAGTTAGAGAGTGTGAGTTTGTGTGAGAGAGTGTGTGTGTTTGAGGAGTGTGTGTGAGAGAGTTAGAGAGTGTGAGTTTGTGTGAGAGAGTGTGTGTGTGTGTGTGTGTGTGTGTGTGTGTGAGTGTGTGAGAGAGAGAGTTAGAGAGTGTGAGTTTGTGTGAGAGAGTGTGTGTGTTTGAGGAGTGTGTGTGTCCGTCGAGTTCTAATGGAGGAATAATCTACACAGCTCCACCCGAGCAGACGATGATGTTCGACACAATCATTCACTCACACACACACACACACACACACACACACACTCACTTTCTCTGTCTCTCCCTCTCTCTCTCTCTCACACACAAACACACACACAAACACACTGAGTTTCTCTGTGTGTTTCAGCATCAGATACTGACTGGCCTTTATAAACCTCCTCTCTATCTCCTAAAGCAGCAGTGTGCGTGTGTGTGTGTGTGTGTGTGTGAGAGAGAGAGAGAGAGAGAGAGATGTGTGTGTGTGTGTGTGTGTGTTTGTCCTGACGGTGTAATAATCTCCACAGCTCCACCTTAGCAGACGATGGTGTTCGAGAAACGCCTCAAACACTCCAGCATGACTTTACATTTCCTCAGCGAGTTTGAGCTCTCGCTTACTAAACCATCAGTGGAAACATAATACTGATAAATAAAATAAATGCTGTTCTTTTGAACTTTATATTCATCAAAGAATCCTGAAAAATAAAATGTATCACAGTTTCCACAAAAAAAAAAGAACTGTTTTCAACACTAATAATAATCATAAATGTTTCTTGAGCATCAAATCATCATATTATACTGATTTCTGAAGGATCATGTGACACTGAAGACTGGAGTAATGATGCTGAAAATTCAGCTTTGATCACAGGAATAAATGCATCAATATAATTTAATATAGGCTAATAAAATCCCTTAAAAATGCAAAATATTAAATAAAACACATTATCGAATATAAAACTAAACTAAAATAGAACCATTTCATTGGGGAAAAAAAGTCCGACACGTGAATAGTAGAACATTTTGGGGGATTTTGTGTGTTTGAAGGAATTAATGATGCTCATTTAAAACATGTCATACTGAATCTTCAGTCATTTCCTCTGAATCAGGAATAAAAGTCAAAGCATTGTGAAACATCATCATAAGTTTATTGTGCACAAATGTCGCATAAAACGGTGATCAGCCGCTTCAGTTCCGCCTATGACGACACACGTCAATTAATCACTGTCACTGACGCAAACTCACTGAGTCTCTCACAAACTGCTCACACATACTTACTTAGCGTAACTATTTGTTTTTTCCAAGACTGGTATATTTAAACCCAATTAAAGTTACATAAAGTCTAATTTGAATCAGAAATGAACTTAACGCCACTGTCATTCAGCTGACGTGTTTCAGCACGTTATGAATTGATATTGTTAGTGTTTGCACGTAAACAGAGTTCATCATCAGTTTGTTTTTCATGGCTCTTTTCCAGCTTCCGTTGAGGAATAATCCTGCAATCATCACCCGATCTGATCTCTCTCTCTCTGTGTGTGTGTGTGTGTGTGTGTGATAGAGTGTCTTATTTAAAAAGGAGTAATGCACGGCCGATTATGAATTATGAATGTTGTTGTTGGCATTGCTCAGTATGAACTTCACTCCTCGGCAGTTTGCATACTATGATTAGCATGTTAAGACAGGGATAGTTTTACAACCTTTCACTGGATCTCAAAGAGCAAAAGGACAGTTTCCACACGACAACAAACATCTAGATCGCGCGAGACGCTTTCATGCGAGAATATAGCCTATTGATGCGCGCCGTTCCGTTCGTTTAGAAAGTGCATTATTCCACAATAATTCTCGGTGTTGTTTTAAGCAGCTTGTGTTATTGTCGGATGAAGGCGGGTCTTCACGAACTGATCCCCGATCAGCTGAGGCGTCACAGTCTGCACGCTCAGATCATATTTTGCGTTATTCCCGTGCATGTCGAACGATGTTTCACTGTCGGGGGAACGTTTCTGGAGCGTCTTTGTTCCTGCAGCGGTTAAACTTCTCCGGAACGCTTCAACTTCACGCGGCCGGCTCCCGTGCGATGCGATGCTGGCGTGTTTACCGGAGATTAAACGCAAGCAAAGACAATGTTTTATTATTCCGTCCATGTTCACGTGAGATTCCGTCCGGAACATCGTCGGGTTTAGTTGTTGCACGCGCGCGAATGGCGGGGTTTGTTTTGAACGCGACGCCGCGACGAGAATACAGCGACATCTTGAAATCACCCAATGAACTTGAATCGCTTTTATCGGTTCGTTCTTCAGCGGCTGTCATGATGATGCAAACGAGACGATCGACCACGACGCCCGAGAAAACACGAGATGAACGCGCCGCTAATATTCAAACGGTACGTCAGAGTTACGAAACTGTTAAATATCATTTATTTATTGTGCATTAATGTTTACAGGTGGATTCGACAGGTTATAGTGTTTATCTTGTGTGCAGAACGCTTGTGTTGTTTCTGTTCACACGCTCTTTGTTCCGTTCTGAGTGTTTAAACTAGTGAACGGTGTGTTTTGCGGTGTGTTTTGCGGTGTGTTTGTGTTTGTTGTTCTGTCACGTGGTTACACTCTTGTCTTCTTTGTTGTCGTTTTTACTTCCTCTGTCTTAATGCAGAAACTCTTCCTCGAAGTTACTCTGTTTACTATGGTAACGTTACACTGATGCTAATGTCTGTATCTTCTGTAGTCTATAGTGCATTTCTCTGTTCATGTAACATCAAAGAATACCATAGTATTATTATGGCTTTCATGCTGTGTGTTTATCTGTCATATGGATCTGAGTCTGTCATCATGTTTCAGTAGTTCAGCATAACCAGCTGATGTAGTGGTGATTCATCTTTCACTTTCACTGGATTGTCAAACTAGAAGGAAGATTATTCCAGATGAAGTTGCTATTCTTGTTTGTGTGTGTGTGTGTGTGTGTGTGAGAGAGAGAGAGAGAGAGTGTGTGTGTGTGTGTGTGTGTGTGTGTGTGTGTGTGTGTGTAATGCAGTCTCCTTTTTCATTAAGTAAATATTTAGCTTGTGCATCATTCATTTGAAGTTGGGACAAATAATTTCAAAGTCTCTCTCTCTCTCTGTGTGTGTGTGTGTGTGTGTGTTTGTGACTGTAGGTCTCACTTTCAGTCTGATCTCTCAGGCCTTGACTGTTATTTGTTCTCATTATTTGCTGGGGTCAGCGGAGCGTCTGGCGTGTGTCCACAGGTTTTGTTGGATTAGTTTGTGTGTGTGTGTTTGTAGAGTCACACACACACACACACACACACACACACACACACACGACCTTCACACGTCATCTGTTCCCTCCCACTGGCTTTAGCTTTATAAACTATTTTTATCAATTCTAATGCAGCATTCATTGAAAGAAAATAACAATCACACAAATTCTGGATACCAAGACCCGGTTGTAAACTACACACACACACACACACACACATATATATATATATATATATATATATATATATATATATATATATATAAATATACACACACACACACACATATATATATATATATATATATATATATATATATATATATATATACACACACATACAGAAACATATATATATATACAGGTCCTTCTCAAAAAATTAGCATATTGTGATAAAGTTCATTATTTTCCATAATGTAATGATAAAAATTAAACTTTCATATATTTTAGATTCATTGCACACCAACTGAAATATTTCAGGTCTTTTATTGTTTTAATACTGATGATTTTGAATTTGATTTTCTCATGAAAACCCAAAATTCCTATCTCAAAAAATTAGCATATTTCATCCGACCAATAAAAGAAGTGTTTTTAATACAAAAAAAGTCAACCTTCAAATAATTATGTTCAGTTATGCACTCAATACTTGGTCGGGAATCCTTTTGCAGAAATGACTGCTTCAATGCGGCGTGGCATGGAGGCAATCAGCCTGTGGCACTGCTGAGGTGTTATGGAGGCCCAGGATGCTTCGATAGCGGCCTTAAGCTCATCCAGAGTGTTGGGTCTTGCGTCTCTCAACTTTCTCTTCACAATATCCCACAGATTCTCTATGGGGTTCAGGTCAGGAGAGTTGGCAGGCCAATTGAGCACAGTAATACCATGGTCAGTAAACCATTTACCAGTGGTTTTGGCACTGTGAGCAGGTGCCAGGTCGTGCTGAAAAAATGAAATCTTCATCTCCATAAAGCTTTTCAGCAGATGGAAGCATGAAGTGCTCCAAAATCTCCTGATAGCTAGCTGCATTGACCCTGCCCTTGATAAAACACAGTGCACCAACACCAGCAGCTGACATGGCACCCCAGACCATCACTGACTGTGGGTACTTGACACTGGACTTCAGGCATTTTGGCATTTCCTTCTCCCCAGTCTTCCTCCAGACTCTGGCACCTTGATTTCCGAATGACATGCAAAATTTGCTTTCATCCGAAAAAAGTACTTTGGACCACTGAGCAACAGTCCAGTGCTGCTTCTCTGTAGCCCAGGTCAGGCGCTTCTGCCGCTGTTTCTGGTTCAAAAGTGGCTTGACCTGGGGAATGCGGCACCTGTAGCCCATTTCCTGCACACGCCTGTGCACGGTGGCTCTGGATGTTTCTACTCCAGACTCAGTCCACTGCTTCCGCAGGTCCCCCAAGGTCTGGAATCGGTCCTTCTCCACAATCTTCCTCAGGGTCCGGTCACCTCTTCTCGTTGTGCAGCGTTTTTTGCCACACTTTTTCCTTCCCACAGACTTCCCACTGAGGTGCCTTGATACAGCACTCTGGGAACAGCCTATTTGTTCAGAAATTTCTTTCTGTGTCTTACCCTCTTGCTTGAGGGTCTCAATGATGGCCTTCTGGACAGCAGTCAGGTCGGCAGTCTTACCCATGATTGCGGTTTTGAGTAATGAAACAGGCTGGGAGTTTTTAAAAGCCTCAGGAATCTTTTGCAGGTGTTTAGAGTTAATTAGTTGATTCAGATGATTAGGTTAATAGCTCGTTTAGAGAACCTTTTCATGATATGCTAATTTTTTGAGATAGGAATTTTGGGTTTTCATGAGCTGTATGCCAAAATCATCAGAATTAAAACAATAAAAGATCTGAAATATTTCAGTTGGTGTGCAATGAATCTAAAATATATGAAAGTTTAATTTTTATCATTACATTATGGAAAATAATGAACTTTATCACAATATGCTAATTTTTTGAGAAGGACCTGTATATATATATATACACACACACACAGACACATACACACTCATAAATAGTGTGAGTGTTTGTGTATAGTGTGTAATGTCTCACTCAGCTCCTCCAGATGAATGTGTGTAGATTATGATGTTGTGCGTCTGTTTTGTCGTCAAACAATCTTATCTTACACAACACACCATTGTGTCTGTTTGAACGCTGGCATGTTGCCCTATATACACACACACACACACACACACACACACACTCTCACGCACGGCTGCTGTCTCTATGGAAATGAAAGCCTGTATTCTTTGTGAATGTTGGAGGTTGAATAAGGCCAGATTTTTGGCTCCGCACAATAACTGGTGTCACATGCTGATGAACAAACAAGTTTTGATGGGCGTTTCCAGTGTGTTGATGTTTGTGTTCTGAACCTCGTCAGTCTGTGTGTTTTATATCTCACACACATCAAATCTACTGGACTATTGGACCTAAAATTAGATCTTACATTCCATCTGATGTTTATTTCTGAATCCTCGTCACGGCGTTCTCAGCAGAACTTCAGTCATTGGCTCCTGAAGCAGTCACTCCAGAGCTTCTGCGTTCTGATTGGCTGTGGACTGGTGTTAAGCCCCTCCCACCAAGCCTTTTGTCAGCTTTCACATTAAATCTTTGAATCCATTAGTATTTCACCAAACTACAGTCACGTATATGTCTGTGTGAATTCATTCTTTATTCCTACAGCGCTTTATTTCTAATACTGATTGTTTCAAAGCAGCGTCACAGTTATAAACAGGAATAGAACAGAATCCATGATGCAAACTACATCATATATGAAATGAGACAAATTCAAATTCTGCTGTAAAGACATTATTTTTTTTGTGTGTTTTGTATCGGTATTGTTTCGGTATTTTTTTTGTTTTGCATCAGTGTTTTTTTTATATATTTTTTAAAATTTTGTTTCAGTATTTTTGAGTATTGTGTATCAGTATTAGTTTTTTGTATCAGTATTTCTTTGGTGATTTTTAGTATTTTGCATCAGTATTAGTATTTTGTATCAGTATTTTTTGTTATTCTGTATCAATATTTTTTATCGGTACTTTTTGTATTTTGTATCAGTATTTTTTTAGTATTTTGTACAAGTATTAGTTTTTTTGTATTAGTATTTTTTGGTATTTAAAAAATGTTTTTTTTTATCTGTATATTTTTAGTATTTTGTATCATTACATTCTTTTTTTGTATTGTGTCAGTATTTTTGTGTATTTTGTGTCAGTATTTTTTTTTATATTTTTGAGTATTTTGTGTCAGTATTTTTGTGTATTTTGTGTCAGTATTTTTTTATATTTTTGAGTATTTTGTGTCAGTATTTTTGTGTATTTTGTGTCAGTATTTTTGAGTATTTTGTGTCAGTATTTTTGTGTATTTTGTGTCAGTATTTTTTTATATTTTTGAGTATTTTGTTTCAGTATTTTTGTGTATTTTGTGTCAGTATTTTTGAGTATTTTGTGTCAGTATTTTTGTGTATTTTGTGTCAGTATTTTTTTATATTTTTGAGTATTTTGTTTCAGTATTTTTGTGTATTTTGTGTCAGTATTTTTGAGTATTTTGTGTCAGTATTTTTGTGTATTTTGTGTCAGTATTTTTTTATATTTTTGAGTATTTTGTTTCAGTATTTTTGAGTATTTTGTGTCAGTATTTTTGTGTATTTTGTGTCAGTATTTTTGAGTATTTTGTGTCAGTATTTTTGTGTATTTTGTGTCAGTATTTTTTTATATTTTTGAGTATTTTGTTTCAGTATTTTTGTGTATTTTGTGTCAGTATTTTTGAGTATTTTGTGTCAGTATTTTTGTGTATTTTGTGTCAGTATTTTTTTATATTTTTGAGTATTTTGTTTCAGTATTTTTGTGTATTTTGTGTCAGTATTTTTGAGTATTTTGTGTCAGTATTTTTGTGTATTTTGTGTCAGTATTTTTTTATATTTTTGAGTATTTTGTTTCAGTATTTTTGAGTATTTTGTGTCAGTATTTTTGTGTATTTTGTGTCAGTATTTTTGAGTATTTTGTGTCAGTATTTTTGTGTATTTTGTGTCAGTATTTTTGTGTATTTTGTGTCAGTATTTTTTTATATTTTTGAGTATTTTGTTTCAGTATTTTTGTGTATTTTGTGTCAGTATTTTTGAGTATTTTGTGTCAGTATTTTGTGTCAGTATTTTTTTATATTTTTGAGTATTTTGTTTCAGTATTTTTGTGTATTTTGTGTCAGTATTTTTGAGTATTTTGTGTCAGTATTTTTGTGTATTTTGTGTCAGTATTTTTTTATATTTTTGAGTATTTTGTTTCAGTATTTTTGAGTATTTTGTGTCAGTATTTTTGTGTATTTTGTGTCAGTATTTTTGAGTATTTTGTGTCAGTATTTTTGTGTATTTTGTGTCAGTATTTTTTTATATTTTTGAGTATTTTGTTTCAGTATTTTTGTGTATTTTGTGTCAGTATTTTTGAGTATTTTGTGTCAGTATTTTTGTGTATTTTGTGTCAGTATTTTTTTATATTTTTGAGTATTTTGTTTCAGTATTTTTGTGTATTTTGTGTCAGTATTTTTGAGTATTTTGTGTCAGTATTTTTGTGTATTTTGTGTCAGTATTTTTTTATATTTTTGAGTATTTTGTTTCAGTATTTTTGAGTATTTTGTGTCAGTATTTTTGTGTATTTTGTGTCAGTATTTTTGAGTATTTTGTGTCAGTATTTTTGTGTATTTTGTGTCAGTATTTTTTTATATTTTTGAGTATTTTGTGTCAGTATTTTTGTGTATTTTGTGTCAGTATTTGTTTGACTGTGTGTGTGCTTGTCGTTTTCAGCGGTCAGATCTCTTAAATGTCTCTTCTTGAATCTTCCACCAGGATCACATGTCGTCAGTGTCCAGCGCTGAAGGTCAAGGGTCAGCCGGGAAGCTCAGTAGGACACAGCAGCTCAGGAAGGTGTTTAAGGAATACGGTGCCGTCGGCGTCTCCTTCCACATCGGGATCTCCCTCATATCTCTGGGAATATTCTACCTCTCCGTATCCAGGTGAGATTCATGCCTTTAACCAAAAACTGCAGTATTTTTAGTATATTAATTTCACCAAACTACAGTCACGTATATGTCTGTATAAATTAATGACCTTTATTTCTAGAGCGCTTTATTTCTAATACTGATTGTTTCAAAGCAGCGTCACAGTTATAAACAGGAATAGAACAGAATCCATGATGCAAACTACATCATATATGAAATGAGACCAATTCAAATTCTGCTGTAAAGACATTATTATATTTGTGTATATATATATATAGGAGTATTTTGTATCTGTATTTTTATATCTATCTATCTATCTATCTATCTATATATCTATATATATATATATATATATAATTTCTGTATAATTTTAGTATTTTGTATCATTATATTCTTTGTTTTTTAGTTTTTTTTATTGTATCAGTATTTTTGAGTATTTTGTGTCAGGTGTTTTTTTGTATGAGTATGTATGTATGTATATATATATATACACAGGGGCGGCGCTAGGGGTGGGCTAAGGGGGCTCGAGCCCCGAATGTTTTCAGTAAAGCCCCGAATGTTTTTATTACCATGCATTGTACGCACCATCACTGAGTTTTCATGCGCATTAACATATTTTTTATTAGAATTTAATTAATTAAATGTATATATCTCTCGACTCTCACATCTACAGTGTCCGTCAATATACGCGTTGTCATTCACAACCGACAAGAACCGCCCACTCAGGCTAGTGCTTCTGACTGACATGTAAACTGGCCAACCATCGATGAGAAGTTCAGCGTCTGATCATCCAGCCAATGAAATTAGATATTTTGGAGCCAAGCGGTTTGTTGATGTGTAAGTTAGTAAAATGGGTATATCAAAATGCTTAAAAAAAAAAAGGAAGTAAAACACCCCCAGCCAGCACTAAAACAAGATACAACAGCTTCAGCTGGTATCTGTAACTTTTAATCATAGTATTATATTTCTTATTCGGTTTAAATTGTGTCTGATTTACATTTTGATCGTCTAACAGTTAATGGTTGGCTGCGCAGCACAGTCTATAGGACACACACACACACACGCACGCGCGCACACACACACACACACACACACACACACACACACACACACACACACACACACACACACACACACACACAATTAGAGCGTTATATGTTTGGTTAGCATGGCCTGCCTGTGTCAGGGCAACAATTAAATAAAAAAGATAATAAAAGTAAAGAAAATATTTCGCTAACGAAAATGGTTTCAAACAAAGCATCACGGTGTTTACTGAATGAATTTGCTTGTAAACGATTCACTGACCCCGCTATTCAAAAAACATTTCTTACTTTTTTTCTAAATGAATCATCTGTTTTGAACGAATCGATTGAATAAACCGACTCACTAATTAAGGCAGTGGCTTGCCGCCATCTAGTGGCAAAGTACCATTCTAATGTTTTCAATATTTCATATTTCTGTATTCCAAAGTTGATATTTGATACATTAGCCTCATACGATTATTTATGCAAATTGTAAGTGCTGTGTAATTGCTATTGAATTGCACTTGACCTGATGCACTTGACCAGTTGACTTGACCTGTTCTGTTCCCTTTGTTTGTAAATTAGCATCTTGGAATGTTTGGTATTCTATGGAATGCATTATTGCATTTTTGTTGATGAGGGTGGATTGATGTTTCAGTTTAACTCTGTGTGACATTGTAACTTTTAATTTTAGTAAGCCAGAAAGATTTACCTTGTTAAAAAACAAAAAAACAATTAAAGAAAAACAAAAAAACAAATATTAAACATTTTATTTAAAGTGTATTCCTTGTATCCTGACACATACATGGATTTCTCTAGGCTAAGCCCCGGATATCCACTCACCCTAGAACCGCCCCTGTATATATATATATATATATATATATATATATATATATATATATATATATATTAAAAAAAAATTATTCAGTATTTTTAGTATTTTGTGTCAGCATTTTTCGGTGTTATATAGGACAAATTAAAATTCTTGCTGTAAAGACATTACGATTATTTATTTAGGTTATTTTTTTATGTAATAGTCTACTATTAGTACAGTAAGAATCTGTACTAATGTGACAAACCTGTAAATCATCTACAGTTTGCTTTATAAAATGTTACTTGAAGAATTGTTTATTGCTATGATTCTTATTAAAGTAATTATTTATTGCACTTTGTCATAATGCTCGTTCTGCCATTTTATAAAAGCAATAAACCACTTGTAGGTTGACAGTAATTATAGTAGTTATACAAGTACGCAGAGGCGTCACAATAGGGCAGGCAAGCCAGGCGATCGCCTGGGGCCCCGCATTTTAAGGGCCTGATCATTCAAACAATCAGGAATGTTAATATAAAGACGCAGTGACAGCTCTGCACCCCCCTCAGTGGGGCCCCTTTCTCCTCACGCTGGTTATGTTTTACCGTCTCGCCTTTTTCAAACTGGAGCAGCGCTTACTCGCGGTAGAAAATGCATGATTTGATTTGTTAAACATGAAAAGGACTTATCCGTCTGGTATGGCCGCTCGCTCTAACGTTAACCTAGATAAATGTTCGCTATTATTAGGCGCATATCCAAGTGTGGAGCGCGCACTGCATGACATGGAGGCGCCGGTGCGATTACTTCAACTTAAAATACTCTATCATTTCTGGCCATACAGAAAAGATTAATGCATCAGTCGCAACTACTTTTATTTGTGTAAACTCACAATAACAAGAAAAAGTTGTGCTTTTGTAAAATAAAATAAAACAATCAGAGCGCGCTTTCATCGTCTCCGTGAACTGGAGCGTGTCTCAAAAATAAACAGAAACACAGTGTATACTAGATTCACATACATTATAAATATATCTAAAGCTTGAAATGTACACTTTTAAATGAGAAAATTCTAATCGAAAGCAAATATCATCTGATTATGTAATCCGTATGAAAGATTAGTTAACAATTAGTTAATGAACTAATAAAACAAAGATTAAATTAAGATGCTAACTATATATTTCTATATAGCATTGCTTGTTCCACCACCTTTTTAAAGTGATAATCTGTTACACATTTGAAGATTTACTGTATCTTGAAGATTGTTGTATTGTATTGTATCTTCTGTTATAAAGATGAAGATTGCACATAAAAATATAAGCACATAATGTTGTAAAAAATAAACAACTTATGTTCTGTTAGATGTTCTGTGTTTTGACTACTTTTTGAATTTTGTAAAATAATATCGCTAGGTAATGAAGATATATTAACAAAATCGCATATATTATATATAAAATACATATAAAAAAAGGGGGCCTCATTGATTAATTCAGTGTTGGTTCGCCTCTCATACACACAGTACAGTCACATACTCTAAAGCGATATATATCAACTGCTTGATTGTTTATATAGTCTCAAAATGTACCTATATTATCGTCCAGCTCTAATCTGATAAATGCAGCTATAAGGCATGAAGATATTATAAACATTATCATCATGATTTCCTTTGAAACAATGTGTATAGTGAAAAAAGAACCCAATACCAATAAATTTGATGACTTTATGTGATAGACTGATATATTGAATGATTCTTGCAATGTTTGTCCAGATTTAACCTTGACCAGCACTTTTATTACTAAAAATTAATTATATTTATTTTGTATCAGTATTTGTTTTGAGTATTTTGTATTAGTGTTTTATGAGTAGATTTGGGGTATTTTGTATCAGTATTTTGGATTATTTGTTAGTATTTTGTATCAGTATTTTTAGTTTTTTGTATAAGTATTTATTTAGTTTTTTTTTTTAATCAGTTTTTTTTTTTTTTTTTTGTGTATCAGTATTTTTGTATATTTTGTATCTGTATTCTTGGTATTTTTTCCTGTATTTTTTAGTATTGTGTATCTTTTTGTGCATATTTTTCAGTATTTTTTGGTATGTTTTTTTTTAGTATTTTGAATCAGTATTTTTGAGTATTGTGTATCAGTATTAGTTTTTTGTATCAGTATTTTTTTGGTGTATTTTGTATCAGTATTTTTCTGGTGTATTTTAGTATTTTGTATCAGTATTTTTTTGGTGTATTTTGTATCAGTATTTTTCTGGTGTATTTTAGTATTTTGTATCAGTATTCTTTGTTATTCCGTATCAATATTTTTTATTTTGTATCAGTATTTTTTGTATTTTGTATCAGTATGTTTTGGTGTATTTTTTTGTATTTTGTATCAGTATTTTTTGTATTTTGTATCAGTATGTTTTGGTGTATTTTTTTGTATTTTGTATCAGTATTTTTTGTATTTTGTATCAGTATGTTTTGGTGTATTTTTTGTATTTTTTTGTCAGTATTTTGGGGTATTTTTTGTATTGTGTCAGTATTTTTCAGTATTTTGTGTCAGTATTTTTTAAATCAGTATGTTTTGTTATTTTGTATCAATATTTTTCATTTTGTATCTTTTTTGGTATTTTGTATAAGTATTTATTTAGTTTTTTTTTTAATCAGTATTTATTTTTTTTATTTTTTTTGTATCAGTATTTTTGTATATTTTGTATCTGTATTTTTGGTATCTTTTTCAGATTTAAAAAAAAAAAACGGATACAAAATTCTGAACAAGATACCAAAAAATACAGATACAAAATCCACAACAATACTGATGATTACAAAACACCACACAAAAAAAATACTTGATACAGTGTGTTGTGTGTCAGTTTTTGGTATCACTATTTTTTTTGTGTCTTTTTCCGTATTTTGATATCAGTATTTTTTGGTATCTTTTTCAGTTGGTTTTTGTACCAGCTTTTTTGGCATATTTTTTTGTATCAGTATTTTTTGTTTGTTTTAGGGTTTTGTATCTAGTCTTTTTGTTATTTTTTTTAGGATGTTGTTTCAGCATTTTGAATCATTTTTGTATCAATATTTTTATTTTGTATCTGTTGGTTTTTGTGTTTTGTATCAGTATATTTTGTTCCTGTATTTTGTAGTCTTGTGTATCTTTTTGTGGCATATTTTTCAGTCATTTTTTTTGGTATGGATTTGTTTTAGTATTTTGATTCAGTATTTTTGTGTATTTGTGTCCCAGTAATTAGTTTTTTTTTGTATCAGTATTTTTTTGGTGTATTTTTTTTATCATGTTTATCAGTGGTGTATTTTAGTATTTTGGTCTCAGTTTTTTTGTTTCTTCTGTATCAATATTTTTTAATGTGGTATCAGTATTTTTTGTATTGTTGTGTCAGTCTTTTTTGGGGGTATTGTTTGTATGGTGTCCAGTATTTTGTGTCTGTATTTGTGGTAATCAGTATGTTTTGTTATATTGTATCACTTATTTTTCATTGTTGGCTCTTTGTTTGGTCTTTTGTATCAATATTTTCTTGGTATTTTGCTTCAATATTTTGTCATTTGGTATCTTTTTTTGGTATTTTGTAATCAGTATTTTTTTTTGTATTTATCAGATATTTTGTGTCAAGTAATTTTTTTATTTTGATTATCAAGTGTTTTTTGTAATTGTGGCCGCATTTTTTTAGGTATTGTGTGTCAAGATTTTTATTGGTTTGTTTAGGCAATTTTGTAATCAGTATTTTTTTATTCTTTTGTGTATTGTGGTATCCCGTTTTTTTTGTTATTATTTTTATTTATTTTTGTGATTTTGTTAGGGCATTTTGTGATCAGTTGTATGTTTATATTTTTTTGTTATTTTGTTATCATTCTTTGTTGATTATAATTTTATGTCAATTTCTTTTTGGTGTTTTGTTTATGTGTTCTGTAACCTATTTTTTTTTTAAATATGTTGTGTATCTGTGTCAGTATTTTTGAAGTGTTTTATGTCGATTTTTCTTTTTTTGGATTTTGTATCAGTATTTTTTTGGTAAATTTTTATGAATTTTTTATCAGTATGTGTTTTGTATAGTTTATGGTTATTTTATATCAGGGTTTTTGGGTGCAGTGTATTTTTTTGTGTATTTTGGTATTCTGTGTTTTTTTTTTTTTGTTGTGTGGAGGCCATAAGTTAGTTATTTAAATTTTTTTTGTATTTTGTATCAGTGTTTTTGGTATTTTGTTGAGTATTTTGCCTCAGTATTTTTTTTGATATTCTTTTCGTATTTTGTATCAGTCATTAGTATTTTTTGAGTTTTTGTTTGAGTATTTGGTTATCGTTGTTTTATGAGTAGTCCTTTTGGTAAAATGTGCAAATTGGCCTGGTCGATTCATAAACGTTTTTGTGGGTTTGTTTTTGTCTGAATGTGAAAAAAGAATTCCTATATAATTGAAAGCTGTCGTCATTAAATGCCATTGTGTGGGTGTGTGTGTGTAGTGTGTGTGTGTCGTGTGTGTGGTAGTGTGGGGTTACTCAGCGGCGAGGACGTTGGCGTCTCTGCCTGTGGTAAGCGGGGCTTCCAGTGAGTCGGTGGGTTCAGTCCAAAGATGGCCGCCGGCACGAGCAACGTTTGTTCTGGCCGTGACGCCGTTACCACAAGCTTTCTTCGCCCCCTGCGCATCAGCATCACACTGGTGGGTGTGCCTGTTTTTCTTTTTTGTTTTTTTTTTTTTTTTTTTTTTGGTTCTATGTTTTTTTTTTTTTTTTTTCCTTGTGTTCATCGTGAGGACACCTCCGGAAGACGGGACTCTCTCAAACCCAGAACATCCGGCGCCGTGAGCTCTCTGCTACCTCCCACGCAACCACTTCCATGAGCTTCTCTAGATGCCTTCTCAGAGCCATTTCTCTGATGTATCAACTCACTCCAGTAGACTGGGGAGATCTAACATATTAATAGCATCCAGTGCATTTATTAAGCCGTACTGTACCTCTTGTGGCCGGATGGATGGTAACGTCAGCTTCTGCTGCGTGTGCCAGTTCAAAAACTATTGGATGTTGCTCCTCAGTATTGGGCCGGAACCGCCTGAAAACGCTGAGGAAAGATTCTGAAGTTTTGCAGTGGATCCTGATGACTTTGAGTGCCCGCGATTGGATGTTGGTACGATCAGG
>JAVALU010000463.1:0-76102 GCA_030770095.1 Gila robusta
GTCGACCATAGGATCCTTTTACATAGGCTTTCCAGTATTGGTCTGTCCACCTCTAGCTGTGATTGGTTTGCCAGTTACCTCATTAAACATGTCCAGCAATTGAAGGTTGAAAACATCATGTCAGACCCACTTATCTCTAAAGGTGTGCCTCAAGGCTCCATCCTGGGCCCAACCCTTTTTCCTATTTACATCAATGACATAGCCAGAGCTGCTGATTCACCTTTATGCAGACGACACCATTTTGTACTCATTTGGTTCCTTAAACTCTTAAACTCAGCTTCTCCTCTATAGAGCAGTTCTTTGACAATCTCAATCTCTGTATCAACACCAGTAAGACAAAATGTATCCTTTTTAGCCGAAAACCTGTTACCAAGACTCCACTTACAATCACCTGCATGAACGGTATGGCTTTGGAGTATGTCAAAACATATAATTACCTAGGCATCTGGTTGGATTCATCCCTGTCATTCATTACACACATCAATAACCTTCAAACAAAAGTCAAAGCTAGACTAGCCTTTCTTTTCCACAATAAAGCTTCCTTTACGTATGCTACCAAATGCACCCACGTTAAGATTTCAGTACTGCCAATCTTGGCATATGGAATATGGCAATATTATTTACAGAATGGCACCAAACACAGCCCTAAAAAAAACTTGACACCTCTACTTAGCCATCCGTTTTGCCACTAATGACACACACTCATCACTGTGACCTGTATAAACTGGTGGGCTGGCCCTCCCCCCCCCCCCCCCCCCCCCCCCCCCCCCCTTCATACCCGGCTGGCCCTCCATCAATTTGAAGTTATTAAAAAATCAATCAAATATATAATTTAAATTTAAAAATAACAATAATCAATATTAATTACAAAAATACAATAAAATTTATTAAATTTTTTTCACAAAGATAATTAATGGTTTAATATTTATAATATAAAATAATTTTTAAATCAATTATCATATTTTTGTATATCACATTTAAACCATTTATAATATAAAATTAATTAAAAAAAAAAAATTAATAAAAAAATTTTTATTATTAATTGTTATACAAATATTAAAATTTGCATTTATAATTTATATTATTTAAATATTAAAATAATAACCATTAAAAAATAATTTTATTTTAAAATTTAATTGTTATAAATCAAATATAATTTTAACATCATATTTTAATTATATTAATTAAAATCAATTTTTATTATAATCATATTCAAAATAAAAATTACAATTAACAATAATGATTTGTAATTGTTTACAATTTTACACATCAATTAATATGTTTATATAATTTATATTATTTAAATTCATGAACAATATTTTTAGTTTCATTAATGGAATACACATATAATGTTGGTTAATTAATTTATCATAAATATAAATTATCAAAAATTTATTATAATAAATATTTTACAATTAACATAATCAGATTTGCATTTATCAAAATTTAAATCATATAAACATATATAAAAAAAATAAAAATTATTTAAAAAAAATAAAAAATTTCATTATCACAAAAATATATATAAATTATCATTTATTTATTTTTTTATTATAAATATTACATTATTTAATTATGTTCACCCAACATTTTATATAATATAAATTATATTTAATAATAAATAGTAATCAAAATTTATTTTTTTTTTTTTTTGTAAAAAAAATTTTTTATAAATTTTTATATTATTATTTATTTAAATATAAAAAAAATTTTTAAAAACATATATTATATCAAAATATTAAATTACAATTAATAACACAATATATAAAAATCAATTTTTTTCATAATTTTTAATAAAAAATAAAATCAAAAATATTTAAAAACATTATTGTAATTTTTTATCATTTTTTGATATATAACAAATAACATTAATTAAATAATTTTAATAGTTTTGAAATTTATTTAATAATATTATAACACAATTAAACATAATTAAAAAATTAAATATTTATTTGATAAATTTTAAATTAAATTTAATTATATAAAAACTTTTTATAACATTGAATATGTCATTTATAAAAATATTTTAAAATTTGATAATAAAAACTCTCCAAATTATTACAAATAAAATTGAAAAAATTCCATCCATGTATAAAAATAAAAATATAAAACATACAATTTAACAATCAAATTTAGTGGGTTAACTAAAAAACGACCATTACAATCCCCACCCAAAAACCCTCATTCCCTAAATCTCAAAAACTCTCTCACAATCCAAAAATATTATTCAAAATATAGCAATTAATTCAAAATTATGGAATACATACAAATCACCATGTTAAATAAAACCCACAAATAACATGAATATTTAAACACCTACCATCAAGCCATCAATAAACATCAATACAAAATTATAATAATAATTGATAAAAAATTGACAATCAATAATTTTTAATAAAATAAACTTGGATTGGATACAATAATGTTCAAAATAATAAAAATAACAAATTAATATATATATTATATAAATTTTTATCAATCATTAATAATATTAAAAAACATATTTAAAAAAAATTTAAATAACAAATAGATTTAAAGTTTGGAATCTATCAAAATTAATTATTATATTCAAATTAATTAACAAATATATAAAAATTAATTATTAAAATAAATATATTTTTTTCAATTATCAAATTTCCATCATTGGTTTATTTTCATATACAAGACAATCCAGGGCAAGACACCTCTCTATCGGTCATCTCTTCTTCATGCCGCTCATAACACTTATCACACAAGATCAAGTCATTTTATTAAGTTTAGTACCCCCCCATTTCTACTACCTTTGGACGTAATGCCTTCCTCTTCGCTGCAGGACATGACTAGCCTAGCAAGCCAGACCCATATCAAGATGTTAGGTCTGGGAAACTCACCATTGGCAGCGCTCAATCCGAGGGGCGGGATAAACGGTTGTCTTTCAAATTCCCTCTGCACGCAATAGGATAGCGCTACAACCAACCAGAGCAACGCACGGTTGTGGCTGATGAGTCCCATGCGTTTTCTCCAGCGGAGCTAGTTGATATATTAAACGTTTGCCGTATCCGGTCGGCAAAACTCCGAACACATCTTCCTTTTTTAAGAATGACTTAAGTGCCGTTCTTTGTTCTTTCCTCAAAGAAAAGCTTAATTCCAAGTCCTCCAAAGCCGATTCGTGAGACCGCTGTTCGCCAGCAGCCGCCGCATCTTCTTTGTTTTCAAGTAGCAGGGAATTCACGCGGAACCGTCCACATCTCTGCCGTCATTATGTTAAGCCCGCCCACCAACTCTATACACGATGTGATTGGCCTGACTAGAGTTTGTTTTTTCCAGCTCGAAAGCCAACGGAGAGTTGCTAGACTACACTGGCTGCAAAATAAATGTTGCTGCCACTAGGGTGCGTCTAGATTTCTAGGCTAATACATGACTGGAACATACTGCAAAATACCCTGAAACTTACGTCTCTGATCCCAACATCCCCCTTTAAGCAGAATCTCCAAAACAACATAGTTGACTCTTGTTCCTGCTGACAATCCTGAACCATATATACACTTAATTAAGTTACACTTTATTATTTTACTGTCTACCTCTCTTATTTTAATTGATTATTCTGTCATGTGTATGACTATGTACAGTTGTACAGTATGTTTCTATTTATTTCTGTAGCCTTTTGGACAGGTCATGTTTGTAAATAAGAAGTGGTTCTCAAACAGTTTACCTGGATAAATAAAGGTTAAATAAAAAGGGCTTCTGAATGTATATTAGTGTGTTGCTAGGGTGTTTTGGGTCGTTGTTAAGGGGTTTTGCATGTATATTAGTGCGTTATGTGGTTGCTAGTGTACTCTGAGTGGTTTACGTGTTTCCTGTCCAATATCATTTTACTTTGAATATGTCTTTTGTTTGTTCATGAATATGCTGTATTGTAGTACAGTATTGTTGATCTGTTGTTGTGCTGGTGGCATTTCGGTCAGTGTCACTCACAAGGGGGCAGACTTGCTCTCTCTCTCTCTCTCTCTCTCTCTCTCTCTCTCTCATATCAGGGGTGTGGCTGTTGATTGTTCATCTGTGATAATATAATATTTGTTCCTTAATAATCTTTTTCTGTCTATATAAACTGATGGATGCAAACCTTTAATAGCCTTTAGACTGCAAGACTTGATGTGCAGGATCTCATTATACTGGTTCATTGATTCTACGTGGGTCTTTGGGTCACAAATGTGCCTGACGCTTTTATGGTTTCATTTGTAAAAAAAAATCATATTTTATCATAGGACTGTGTATTTAACCACCATAGACATTAATCACAATAACAAGGTTTGGTTCAGATTTGTGCTCAACACATGCGCGTTTTCAATGGCTGATTGTTAAACTATTACCCACAATCTTCAGTATGTGCTTAGTCCTAGTTATTTATCATCATCAATAACCATATGTCATCATAACCCATTAGAATGAATGATGAGATGGATTGGCTGATGGTCTAATGGAAAAACATTTAAACCATAAAATGATGTTCAAAAGAGTGAAATCTGTCAGATAATGTTAGTTAGAAAGTCAAATCAGTTAATGTTGATCGTGTCTGTGTTCAGTGTGAGTGATCAACACCATCATGCCTGAAGTAGGCTATTTTGGCTGGTTGCTAGGGTGTTGCTAAGAGGTTGCTATGGTGTTGTGGGTGGTTGCTATGCTTCAGATGTATTGTGTGTCTGTGGTGTGAGGCGGGTCTCTGCTCGATCACCAGAATGGACTCCATTAATGTAATGAGTTTTAAATTTATGGTGAAGGTGTGTCAGGATTGTGCAGTAACATCAGGATGAGCCGCGTAAATCAATGAGCTTTTAGCAGTGACCGCCACTGATCCCTGATCAGATCATGTGACCCGCGTTTATGAGCGTCTGTGTCTGTCAGGAGGAGATTCATACAGACACAGAGAGACATGGTATCAAATGCTGTTAAAAATCTTTCTGTATGTGTATTCTGTGTGACACACACACACACACACACACACTCAGTCACACACACACTCACTCACAGTCATACACGCACTCACACATGCACGCACACACACACAAGCACGCATGCACACACTCACGCACACACACACACACACACACACACACACACGCACGCATTCATATGCACTCACAAGCACGCATACACTCACACATGCACACACACTCACATATGCACACACACTCACACACACACACACACACACACACACACCACACACACACACACATATATTTAGGAACTAGATGGTATTATTCATATTGTAAAATATTTGTTTTTAGTAATGCATAATTTCTTCCATAAGCTTTAGTGTTTTTCTATTGTCTGTCATTCATTCAGATGAGTTTAGTTCAGTTTAATTCTTCATTTCCATGTACGTTTAACCCAGTTGTCATTCCATCGGCTCATTTTATCATATTTTTATCTACAAACATAATTTTAATCAGAATCTGTTTATTTGACTTCTGCCAATAATCATCAGAGATCCTGTAACTCAATATTCTGGAGCTGATGAGGAGAAAGGGGAAGAAAAGGACAGTAAAATGAGATAAAGATGTGAGGATGAGTGTTTCTCTTCTGATCACATCAGTGTTTTCATTTCTGGACTGAATCCTGAGCAAACAGCCTCTCTCTCTCTCTCTCTCTCTCTCTCTCTCTCTCCCCCTCTCTATCTCTCTCTCTCTCTCTCTCCCCCTCTCTATCTCTCTCTCTCTCTCCCCCTCTCTATCTCTCCTTCTCTCTCTCTCTCTCTCCCTCCCTCTATCTCTCTCTCTCTCTCTCTCTCTCTCTTCTCTCTCTCTCTCTCTCCCTCCCTCCCTCTCTATCTCTCTCTCTCTCTCTCTCCTCTCTCTCCTCTCTCTCTCTCTCTCTCTCTCTCTTCCAGATGAGAATCAACCTGTAACTAATATCTGAATGCTGATTGTTTTCTTATCTTGCAGTGATACAGACGGTCTTCAAGTCATGATACAGTGCGTGTCTCTTTATCAGATCGCCTTTAAAGAGACAGTTCATCTCAAAATAAACGTACAGTCATCTGTCATTTTTGTCATCTGTGGTGAACTAAAGCAGATGTTTAGCAGAATGTTATTACATTACCGCTCAAAATATTGTATTGTTTCTGAAAGAGTCTCTTCTGCTCACCAAGGCTGCATTTATTTCTTCAAAAATGCAGTAAAAACAGTGAAATATTATTATAATGTAAAATATCTGTTTTCTATGTGAATATATAGTAAAGTGTAATTTATTCCTGTGATCAAAGCTGAATTTTCAGCATCATTACTCCAGTCTTCAGTGTCACATGATCCTTCAGAAATCAGTATAATATGATGATTTGATGCTCAAGAAACATTTATGATTATTATCAATGTTGAAAACAGTTCATATTTTTGTGGAAATCATGATGCATTTTATTTTTCAGGATTCTTTGATGAATAGAAAGTTAAAAAGAACAGCATTTATTTGAAATAGAATCTTTTGTAACATTATAAATGTATTTACTGTCACTTTTGATCAATTTGATGCATCCTTGCTGAATGAAAGTATTAATTTCTTTAAAAAAAATATTAGTGACCCCTAACTTTTGAACAGTAGTGTACAAAAGCTTTATATATTATATATACATATGTATCATACAGTATGTCACAAATCCCAAACTTTTAATTGCTAATATATGTCTTTTGAAATCATATAGTTTTTTCTGAGGAACAGAGCTTTGTTGTAAGTTGTAAGATATATCCTTAATTTAAATATGTGAATAAATTAGTTATTAAAAGTACACTGTAAAAAAATAATGAAAATCGCCTTTTCGTTTAGTTGCGGTCTGATATTTTTAAGGATAATCAAATTGGCTGTACAAATTTTTATTTTTTTTAATTGCCTTATTGAATCTTGTATAACTTAAGTTGAAATTGGTCAATTATAATGATGCAAAACCCTTAGTGATCATATTTTCTACATTGTAAATGTTTACAGAAAGTTCACTTTTTCTTGCAGATTTCCCTCACTTTTGTGCGTGTGTGTGTGTGTGTGTGTGTGTGTGTGTGTGTGTATATGAAGTGTGTTGTTGTAGTTTTCACTGTCTGGGATGTTTCTGAAGCGTGTCGAGAGGCTTTGGCTTTAATCCCGGGCATGTAATCTGGGTCAAAGTCTCATTATCATTTCCAGGAGTTTCCATTGAGTTTTTGACCCAGCTTCCTCTACTTCATTCATCTCTATAATCCTCACGCTGGTTTCTCCTCGCCACCTGATCTCCTCTCACAATATCAGCTAAAGTCCTTTAGTCACGCGTTTCCTCTGATCAGTGTTTCAGTCTGTGATCATGTGAAGTTCACACACACTCCTGCAGGACTGATGAAACCACGCTGTGTGTGTGAGACCCGGAATCAGCTTTTATCTGTGGCATTTACCCACCGCTGCGTTCATTACTCGTTTATTAGACTCTCTTTCAGTCCGTCAGCGAGTCGAGTGATAAAAGGAAAGGAGTGAAACAAGGCGACTCGTAAACGACCTCATCCGTCGTGTTAAACGTGTCAGTGCAACAGTGATAGCGCTTCATTAACACGGCGGGCTGGAAATGTCTTTTCTCGCTGTGTTTTGAGACTGAGATCTTCTGCTTGTTATGAACGTCTCCTGTTGTGGAGATCAAATCAGCCGTCGCCGTCAGAATAACTTCATCTTTTTACTTTTGCTATGTTCACTTTTGTTAAGACACACACACACACACACACACACACACACACAGACACTCACACACACACACACCACACACACACACACAGACAGACTCACACACACACACACACACACACACACACACAGACAGATAGACACACACACACACATACACACAGACAGACACACACACACACACACACAAACAGACACACACATACACACACAGACAGACACACACACACACACACACACATACACACAGACAGACTCACACACACACACATACACACACAGACAGACACACACACACACACACACACACATACACACAGACAGACTGACTCACACACACACATACACACACACACACACACACACACACACACACAGACAGACTCACACACACAACACACACACACACACACACACACAGACTGACTGACTCACACATGCATCACACTAGAACACATGAATGCACCCACTCACTGACACACACACACACACACACACACATACACATTATTACACCCCATTACGTGTTTTGATGATCACTGTTTTTCCTTTTGAGACTTTTACACTCTTCACAGCAAAATTTTTTTGTTTTTACTCAGTGTTTCTGTCTTGTTTTCCAGCACAAAACAACATTCTTAAATCAAGATACATTTACTGGAGAAGCAAAATGACTGAAGATATTAAGTCTTGTTTTCTTTAATAAATAATTAAAAAAATGGATCAAAAGTAAGTGAATTTATGCTTAAAGCATGAAAAAAAAGGCCTGTTTTCTTTTGAATTGAGTTTGAATTGAGTCTGAAAAAAATCAAATGAAGTCCTTTTGCTTCTCATGTAAATCTTGACTTAAGAATGTTTAAATATTTGTGCTGGAAAACAAGACAGAAACACTGAAGAAGAACATCATTTATTGATTTTCCATGAAGAACCTTCACGATTCCTCAAAAGGTTCGTTGTAGAGGAAAACGTTTCTCAACTGGTTTGGTCATGTGACCCACATTTGTTTAGCAACACAGATGTTTAGGAATTCAAACCAAGCAAATGAATTCCTCAGAAATGGTTGAGACACACACACACACACACACACACACACACTCCACACACACAATCTCTGTCTCATTGTCTCACTTTAATTTAACATACTAGTTGTAAATCACTAACAGTATAATGTTATTAACTCTTTCATTGACGTAATTTTCTGGCTTTCCGTGTTTTCAAAGTTATTACGTATAATCTGAAAGAGTCCCGAATCTCCGGATCAAAACACAGGCGAAGATGAAGCGATGAAAAGCAATTTTCTCAGCTTTTTATTCAAAATGTAGATTTTTTTATATAAAACTTACCCATATTCAAGTGTTGATAAATAAAGGAATGCGTGAAGCTAGAATAAAACGGGTTTGTTTTATTTGTTTTGTATTGTTTTAAAGCAGAGGCTGTTCTTTCTTTTGATATATTGCATGTTCAGATATTCATACAACAAAATATTCCGGGGGCCATGAAATTTTTGTGAAAATTAACAAAAATGCTGGCAACTTAATTGTAGCTATGAAATATTAGTCCCAGACTAGTTTATGTAAAGTTAGTCAGTTGGTATGAACCACCACAGTCATCAAAAATACAGAAAATAACACAAAAGTAATTTATTTTTGGCTTAATGTTACGGAAACATACAGAAGTATGAACTGTTAATAATCAGACATATGGACACTGATGCTGATGAATAGAATTAACATTAAACTTGCATGCAAATCATTCCCAGTGAACACACAACGTACCAGTTACACAATTTACTGCCACTTTTTGGTAATTTCATGCCTTACTTACTGACAACTGATCGTATCGAGGATGAAGGGAATGACGATCCTTTAGGAATGTATGAATTCCAGCTTTTCTTCAGATTATTGATGTTTTGGGAATGAAACGAGTCTTTGCACACACAGAAACACACTGACAGTGCAGGGTTTGATATTAGTGCTGATATTTATAATTTAACAGAAGTATATTCTCATTCTAGTCAAGAATGCAATACCCACTGCATGATGTGAAGAATGTTCTGTGAACTGGATAGTTTTCTAACATTAAGCATTAATGCATAATAAACATTGCAGTTATCATATAAATAAATATATCACACTGGAGATGAAAGTTCAGCAGTCCTGTCAGTATTCTGCACTTTATATGATTATATATTATAAATGTAACGTAAGTTTGAAGTCAGTACGATTTTTTTTTAAAGAAATTTTATTAAGCAAGTACGTGTTAAATTGATCAAAATGTTACAAAAATTCTATTTAAAATAAATGCTGTTCTATTGAACTTTTTATTCATCAAAGAATCCTGAAAAATAAAATATATCATGGTTTCCACAAACATATTAACTGTGTTCGATAATAATCATAAATGTTTCTTGAGCATCAGATCATCATATTATACTGATTTCTGAAGGATCATGTGACACTGAAGACTGGAGTAATGATGCTGAAAATTCAGCTTTGATCACAGGAATAAATTACACTTTACTATATATTCACATAGAAAACAGCTGATTTACATTGGAAAAAATATTTAAAAATTTTACAGTATTTTTGATCGCAATTTTATGTGATTTTCTCAAACAAGAAAAACTGTAAATAATTTTAAATGAAGATTTGATTTAAATCTGCTAAAAGTTTATTGTAGTCATATTTTAGTAGTAGATGAGCTGAAAACTGCAGACATGAACTTAGCGATGTGATTGTGTCTCATGAATATTAATGAGGAGGCGTGTCCTCGCGCTCAGGCTTGTATATGGAGGTGTATCAGAGCGTGTCTGTGTCTCAGGGGTCACTCGCTGACCTCTCGACCTCTGAGGTCAACAATGAGCCCACATCCGCTGGGTCAGACCTCCGGGTCACAATCAAACACAGATATGTGTGTGTAGAACACACTGCCAGGACACTATAGGAGTGAGGTTGATGGTGGTTGCTAGGGAGGTGTTATGTGGTTGCTAGGGTGGATGAGCACTGTAAGTACTAGTAGTTTTAGTGATGCTAGAATTAGTAAACTCAACTCAGAACAGAGAGTTTTGACTTCATAATTAACCATTAAAAAAACATTGAAATAAAATAAACATCAACTGAAATAAAATCAGTTTATTTTGTATTTTACTTTAACTAGTTGTCTAGGCAGCATTTCTCATTTTTGTTACTTGAAACAATCTAAATTAAATAAAATAAGTAAAAATGGTAACACTTTACAACTTTACACTTTCATTTATTAACACTATTTAACATGAACATTAAAAACAACACTTATTAATATTATTTAGTGTTAATTTCAGCATTTACAAAAACCTTATACAAATCAAAAGTTGTATTTGTTAATATTAGTTAATGCACAGTGAACTAACATAAACAACATTATATTTATACTACCTAAAATAAAGATTAATAAATGCTTTAAAAAATATATGGCTCATTATTAACTAATGTTACCAAATGAGACCTTATTTTAAAGAGTTACCATAAAATGAATAAAACTGGTAATACTTTAGTTTAGGATCAAATTCTCACTGTGAACTAGTTGCTTATTATCATGCATAAAAACTAGGATATTGGCTGTTTATTAATACTTATAAAGCACATATTAATGCCTTATTCTCCATGATCATATTCTACATCTTTACTATTTTACTAACTATTAATAAGCAGTAATTATGAGTTTGATGTAAAACTTGTAGGTAATAGTGAGAATTGGACCTAATCTAAAGTGGACCTAAGTTATATATACATATAAAAAATGGTAACACTTTACAATAAGGTTCATTAGTTAACATAAAATAAGAATGAACAATTCTTCTTCAGCATTTATAAATTTTAATATTAATTTCAACATTTACTTATACGTTATTAAAATCAAAGGTTGTATTTGATAACATTAGTTAATGCACTGTGAACTAACATGAACAAACAATGAACAGCTGTATTTTTATTAACTAACATTAACAAAGATTAATAAATACTGTAACAAATGTGTTGCTCATTGTTAGTTCATGTTAGTTAATATTATTGTAAAGTGTTACCAAAAAAATAATAAAAATGACAAAAAGACAGCAAAATAGCTACAACTTCACTTGTGATTAAACTGAACACAGAATTCAACATTTTAAATAAAACTCTGGATCACACATTCTCATACTCACTCATGCCCGTCCTTGAGCGTGACCTTTTGACCTCGCGACCCCGTTTGACCCCCGCGCCCCTGATGTGTGTTCCCAGCACGTACGGTCTGCTGATCACAGTCTTCCAGAGGTTTCCGTGGTGTTTGTAGTGAATCTGTGTGTCGCTGCGTGTCTTTTATCATCTTCAGTGCCGGAAACACTGCGACTCTCTCACACTTTCTGTAACGTCCACACGGAAAAACAAAACCCACATTTACCTGAACTTGATTCATTGAAGTTTATTTTCGAGAAAAAAAAAAAATAAAAAAAAAAAATAAATATATATATATATATATACATACACATATATATACAGGTGAAACTCAAACATTTTTAATATCGTGCAAAACTTATATTTTTGATGATTATGGCTTACAGCTTATGAAAACCCCAAATTCAAAATCTCAGAAAATTTTAATATTACATGAAATCAATTTAAAAAAAAAGGATTTTAAATACAGAAATGTCGGCCCACTGAAAAGTATAATCATGCATATGTATATAGTTATATACTAAATATATTAGTTTCACCTTTTAATTTGAATTACTGAAATACATGAACTGTTGCACGATATTCACATTTTTCGAGTTTCACCTGTGTGTATTTATATATACTAACACAATATAGAAAAAAATAGAACAGTTTATCTCCCATATATATTTACATATCTATACTTATACATTATGTATGCATATGTACATATATACCTAAATACACATACACACATATATACATTACAATTATGATACACATATCCACACACATTATTTACACATAAATAATGTGTATTATTTATAATACCCCCCCCCCATTCATTCCCGTATATTACCCCATATCGCTGCTGCCATCTGTTAAATTAATAATCATTTATGTGGTATTATAATATTTATATACAAAATACCCAATTACATAATGACCGTCTCAATAATCACAATAATGCAATGAAATAATCCTCGTTATCATAAACATTCATATATGTCCCGGTATTTATAATAATCATATAATATGACAATGAAAATGAAAGTAATAATAATCTCTACTACATCACAATAACAATACTTCAATACCAGTGCTAAAACTAAATTAATAGTGCAATTTTGTTGTAAATTACAACATAGTGGTCATGTGTTTATCTGCTCATGTCATTATCATTATTATTATTTACTCAGCAATGTAATCATATCCCGCTCTGTTGTAATTATATCACCATTTATAATATCAATATGAATAAGAACATCACTACTTCCGTTGTTATACAATAACAATCACCCCATAATCATAATCACAATCCCAAAAACACCAAGATCCCTCCCTCAGACTTATATTATTATATATTTATATAATATATATATTCATCATTAGAATATATGAAATGCTAACATAACAGCACAGTGAAACTAATGATCTCAAACTCTTATATTTAATTTCTGTTATGAATTCAGCCTGAACCCTGAATATTGAATATAACCTGAATATTGTGGTTAATGGCGATTTATAAATGCAAAGAGTTCTGTTTGTAAAACAGAAATATATATTTAGCATACTATAATATTTAATAGGCCTCTTAATGATGAACATGATGTGATAAACCGTCACACACTCAATCTCCTCCAGTCTTTCTGTCTCTGATCATTTACACTCTTTTATCCAGTAAAACTCTTAACTGTACAAACGTCCTCCTTCACGAGTCTTTCTGTGTCAAATCTGCTCTGATTTATATAAAGTAAATGCAAGAATAACTTTGATATTGTTAGTAATATTTCAACTGGCGTGAAGCAGCTTCGCTTTACTTGATTACCCATCATCATTTATGGTAAAAACTCAAATATGATCATCAGGTTTATTTGTTTATCTCTCAATCATCATTTGTATTGCATTGTATTATGTTTTAAAACTACAGAGCTTTGATTACTTACTAAGAGATATTATTGGCAGATATTGATATTTATATGTTATTTATATATTACATTACAAGAATCAGAATTTCATCTAACTTTGTGTCCATATAAATATCAGCATCTGCAGCAAATTGCATATTTGACCAAGTTTGAGTCTCTGAGTAAAGCTTTTATTACAGTGACCGTTCTGTTTAAACAGATCTCTCCAAAATTACACACAGATAAATAAATAAATCTCTGCATAAACAGCCGTCCGCTTCAGATATCCAGCAGCTTAAACATCTCCGGGGATGAAGGAATAAAAGCGTTTTTTTTTGTTGGTTTTTTTGAGAGATAAATGTAATTCTGAGCTGCTCGACGTCTGGAGCAAATATTTACTTTTGGCCCATTTTCTTCCAATATTCACAGTTGTCAGTTTTACGTCGGTTCTCCTGACGGAGCGGATATTTCTCCGCTTGCGATCTCGTTCTCATCAGCGCGCTGTGATGAGGAATATACTGTTATTAAATCAGATGAATGTGTTTCTCTAGTGAAGTAGTTCCTACAATAACACGAGCCTGTCGGCAGCGCCGGTTCTCCTCATTTTAAAAGCTCAGACTTTCAAATGAAAACTGGCTGGGAATTACGAGTGCAATTATGACTTTTCCTCCTCATCATGGAAATGGATTGATCTCTGGCAGCTTTATATTAAACTCTTTTCCACAGTAATGATTTAAGAAAATGACCATCCAGATTTCCTACACGGAGAGAATGAGCTTCAATCATGTTGGAGGATATTTGTGTGGGAAAAGACGTTTTCCCTCAGATTTCTTATAATCATCCTTCAGCGTATATATTTAATCTTCAGCTCTTGAATGAAGAGAGTCTGAGGTTTTCTCGTTTGATCCAGAGTTCAGTTCATCTTCTCTTCACATTGATGTACAGTATTTATTTGTCTTTACCACGAGAAAACTGAACACGGGTCACGTGTGTTTGACCAGACCGGCTCCAAAACTTCTTGCCACACTTGCAAATTATGGTTGAAACAATATTTTACATTATATAATAATATCAATAATCATATTTAATTGATTTTTTAAATTATTATTATAATTATATATATATATATATATATATATATATATATATATATTATTTCTGTTATAAAATGTATTTATTAATAAAAAACTTGTTTATATATAATCAATGCAATCATACCTTTTAAAAATTATTGTTATTATAAATAATATAATATTAATAATTTTAGAATTACATAATATCAATATTTTGTAAACAATTATTATTATTTAATCAATAACTTTACATAACTTTTTTATTATAATTATAAATAACTCTTGTGTGTATATATATATATATATATATATATATATATATATATAATATTATTACTGTTATTGTTATCAAATTAGTGCATTTTTTGTTATTTTATATACCGGTGTATATATATATATGTATATATATATATATATATATATATATATATATACAGTATATTGTATATCGTAATGTTATGTGTGTGTATATATGTATATTATATATATATATATATATATATATACAGTATATATGTGTGTGTGTGTGTTTGTATATATATATATATATAAATATAATTTATAATATTAATATTTAATTTTATTTTATATTTAATCAATAATTTTACATTACATTTTTAATTATATTATAATTATAAATATGTATATTATGTATAATTATAATAAATATATATACATGTAAATATATGGATATATACACACACACACACATACACACACACACACACAAACACGTATACCTAATTGTCAGCTGTTAATATATGAACTCACTCACTTCCACACATGAACTGAACTGTGAGGTCCGTTTGTCGGAGTGTGTAAACAGCAGTGTTTGTGTGATTCACTCAGGTGTGTGTGTGTGTGTGGTGTGAACAGCAGTGTTTGTGTGATTCATTCAGTGTGTGTGAACAGCAGTGTGTGTGTGTGTGTGTGTGATTTACTCAGTGTGTGTGTGTGTGTGTGTGTGAACAGCAGTGTGTGTGTGAATCACTCAGTGTGTTTGCAGCGGCTGACAGTTTCACTCATTGTTGTGTCTCTGACAGAGTTTGGTCTCTAACAGCGGATGGATATTCCCACAGGAAACTCTTATCTGTCCTCTGTGGCGACTGTGCTGTGAACGCTTTGCTTGTTTAGTGATCTGTCTGTTTGTTTAGTAATCGCAATATAACACGTAATTCTCACTTTATAACACGCAATTGCGACTTTATATCATGCAATTTTCACTTTATAACACAAAATTCTCACTTTATAACACAATTGCGACTTTAAATCACGCAATTCTGAGTTTATAATTTGCAATTGCAACTTTTTATCACTCAATTCTTACTTAATAAATCGCAATTGTGACTTTATAACACGTAATTCTCACTTTATAACACGTAATTCTTACTTTATAACACGTAATTCTCTCTTTATAACACGTAATTCTCTCTTTATAACACGTAATTCTTACTTTATAACACGTAATTCTCACTTTATAACACGTAATTCTCTCTTTATAACACGTAATTCTCTCTTTATAACACGTAATTCTCGCATTATAACACGCAATTGCAACTTTATATCACGCAATTCTTACTTAATAAATCGCAATTGCGACTTATTTCACGCAATTCTGACTTTATAATTTGCAATTGCGACTTATATCATGCAATTTTCACTTTATAACACAATTGCAACTTTATATCACGCAATTCTGACTTTATAAATAGCAATTGCGACTTTATAACATGTAGTTCTCACTTTATAACAACACGCAATTACAACTTTAGCCTATATCACGCAATTCTCACTTAATAAATCACAATTGCGACTTTATATCAAGCAATTCTTTATAACACAACTGCAACTGTAAATCACTCAATTCTGACTTTATAATTTGCAATTGCAACTTTTTATCACGCAATTCTCACTATCAATTCATAATTCGTAATTGCAACTATATATCATGCAATTCTCACTTTATAACACAATTGTGACTTATATCACGCAATTCTCACTTTATAACGATTGCGACGCTATATCACGCAATTCTTACTTAATAAATCACAATTGCGACTTTATAACACGTAATTCTCACTTTATAACACGTAATTCTCAATTAATAACACAGTTGCGACTCTATATCACGCAATTCTCACTTTATAATACAATTGCGACTTTGTATCACGCAATTCTCACTTTATAACAATTGCGACTCAATATCACGCAATTCTTAATAAATCACAATTGCGACTTTATAACACGTAATTCTCACTTTATAAAACGTAATTCTCAATTAATAACACAGTTACGACTCTATATCACGCAATTCTCACTTTATAACACAATTGCGACTTTATATCACGCAATTCTCACTTTATAACACAATTGCGACTTTATATCACGCAGTTCTCACTTTATAACACACAATTCTGAGAAATAAAGTCCAGCGCTCACACATTTAGAATAGACAGGTCTGACCTGTATGAAAGGATCCTCTGATTTCTGTTTTCAGCCCTTCTGCTCATGCTTCTATTGTCATGTGAGAAATGAGTTTAATGAGCGTCCGTCTGTCCGGCGCGGTTTAAGTGTCTCTGAGTGTCAAGGTTGAGTAAACTGGAGTTTAAAGCCCTCCTGCGGGCTGAAACAGAGACCTGAACAGCTGGGAGGTGTGACCCCGTGACCTCTGCCTGTCCTTCCTCGTGAGACGTTTGTGTGGTAAATATGTAAAAGGCTTTGCAGTGGTGTGTTTGTGTTCAGAGTCTCTTCTGTAAAGTCTCAGTAATGAGGTTGAAGCTCTCGTGTGGCTGAAGTTTTTATGTTGGTGTGAAATGAGGGCAGTTATTAGTGTTTAATACTGTCCAGGTCGAGGCCTGAGATCTGCTTTACTGCTGCGTAATATATCAGACCAGCAACTACACCGGGATTTACTGAGACTTCAGCTCGTCCAGGAGGAAACCGAGTTCATCTGATATATACCGACGTTCAAAACACTGGAATTATTTTCATGTTTCTGAAAGAGTCTCTTCCGCTCACCAAGGCTGCGTTTATTTGATCAAAATACAGTAAAAACAGTGAAATATGCCTTTGCAGTAATAGGGCCGAGACAGTGGAATGAGCTGCCGCTATCTATCAGATCTGCGAAATCGCTGTCATTGTTTAAGAATTTGTTGAAAGTGCATTTAATGTCGGTAGCCTATAATCGTTAGATGTGATGTTTTATATGTTGTCTATTTATTGGTCTATGTGTGTTCTTGTTTTTATCTTCTTATAGAACCTGTATGTGAAGCACTTTGATTCAACCTTGGTTGTGTTTTAATAGTGCTATGTATATATAGATACTAGAAATAGTTTGAGTTTTCCTGTGATCAAAGCTGAATTTTCAGCATCATTACTCCAGTCTTCAGTGTCACATGATCCTTCAGAAATCACTATAATATGATGATTTGATGCTCAAGAAACATTTATGATTATTATCAGTGTTGAAAACAGTTCATATTTGTGTGTAATAGGTGACACATTTTATTTTTCAAAATTCTTTGCTGAATAAAGTTCAAAAGAACAGAATTGTTTTTGAAATAGAATCTTTTGTAACATTATGAATGTCTTATAAATGTAACTTTTAGTAATGTAATGCATCATTTCTTAATCAAAGTATTATTATTATTATTTAAATCTTACCCCAAACGTATCACTGTTTACACTAAAATATGAAGCAGCACAACTGATTTCAACATTGATAATAATCAGAAACGAGCAGCTAATCAGCATATTAAAATGATTTCTCATTAGGCACAGGTTTATGTTTGTAATCATAAACTGATAGACAGACAAACTCTACAGTATCTTTCAGGGAGGTAAACCTTGACTCTTGTTCCTCAGTGTGTGTGTGTGTGTGGTGTGTGTGTGTGTGTCTGTGCTGTGTGTGTCTGTGTGTGTGTGTGTGTGTGTGTGTGTGTGTGTGTGTGGGGTGTGTGCGTGTGTGTGTGGGGGGTGTGTGTGTGTGTGTGCTGTCCGTGTGTGGGGGTGGGTGTATGTGGGGGGAGTGAGTGTGTGTGTGTGCGGGGTGTAAGTGATTGTGTGTGTGTGTGTGTGTGTCAGAGAGAGTGAGTGAGTGAGTATGTGTGTGAGAGAGAGTTGTGTGTCTGTGTGATTGTGAGTGTGTCAGTGTGAGTGTGTCTGTGTGAGTGTGTGTAAGTGTATGTGAGTGTGTAGTGTGTGTAAGTGTGTGTGTGTGTGCGCGCGTGAGTTAATGTGGGTGTGTGTGTGTGAGTGTATTTAAGTATGTTTGTGTGTGTGTGCGAGTGTGTGCGTGCGTGCGTGCGTGTGTGTGCGTGCGTGTGAGTGTGTTACACATGCTCAGAAATGTGTTGCTCCGTCTCATTCAGCACACGGCTCTCTGGAAAAGCATTTGCAGATCATTCTGTGAGTGATTTGTAAATCTCGATCGTGAGAGAGAAACGCTTGAGCCCGAACCTCGTTCGCAAAGGAAATAACTCATTCTATGGAGTCCCTAAAAGGACAAAAATACGAGATGGGAGTCAAATGTATATTTAAATGCCTATCCATTCTCTCGCTATTATATATTTGGGTAATTACATTGTATATAATTTATCATCATAATCGCTGTCAAGATGCGCATCCCAAGCCATTATTGCCTTAATCTCACTTTTCCTAATTAATACATTACAGAATAACTGATTTAAAGCCTGGAGAGTCTGCAGAGGCAAAAAATCTTCAGAGCATCGGCATCCAAACCATCATGTGTTAGAAATGAGACTCGCGACTGATTTCAGTAGTTTGATGTTTGCATGTCGTCGAGTTAATGATGCAACACTCTAATAAACGATTCATTTTAACTACATTAGATTAAGAATTGGATGCTATTGCATTTTCTTTACGGAATGAAATATATCTAATAAAAAAAAAACACACCACAATTGACTAGTGCATGATCGTAGTGTCTTGTTTGTTTGTATTTTCATGGAAAATGAATGTAGCTTCTGTAAGAAATGTCACAGAAATGTTCACTTTTCATAATTGCGGAGACACTGAAGTCACGTGAGGTCATGATGAGGTCAAACCCCCGACGCTGATCACATTACTGTCCTCCTGTTCAAACTGATGATGGGATTACAGGACGAGCCGAGCGCTTTATCAATACACTAACAGCATCAGGAGGAGAAACTGACACAAACATCCTCCAAATCCTAAATCTAATTCTGCTAAATGATTAATTCAATTCAAATTCAGGAAGTAAACTGGAATATTCAAGTGCATTTATACAAAAACACTATTTTCCATCTGCTTATTTCCTTTTCTATAGTGCATGTCTTTAGTTTCAGCTCGGTGTTTTTTTACTGCAAACATAATGTTTTCCTCAGTGTTTCTGACTCGATTTCCAGCACGAATATATAAACATTCATAAATCAAGATACATTTACTGGAGAAGCAAAATGACTGAAGATATTAAGAATGAACAATGTATCAAAATGAAGTGAGTTTGTGATTAAAACTAGAACAAATATCTGACAATGGATTCAGAAAAATAAACTTAATTCAAAGTGGAAACAAGCAGATATTTGTTCTTGTTTTAAGCATAAATTTGCTTAATTAAAAAATAAGTTTTCAGAAAACAAGACTTCAAGACTTAACAAGACCAGTAAATTTATTTTGTTTTATAAATGCTTAGATATTTGTACTAAAAAAGCAACATAAGAAAGTATTTTTTTGCCATGAAACATGAAACTCCACAAACATTTAAAACAGTTTTATCTGTTCCCATTATTCTTTTTTATAAATGGAAAAGTTCAAAAGAACAGCATTTAAAAAAAAATAGAAATCTTTTGTATCTTTATAAATGTCTTTACTGACACTTTTAATCAATTTATCCATTCTTCCTGGGAGACACACACACACACACACACACACACACACACACCACCACACACACACACACCCACGCACACACACACGCACACTCACACACCCCCCCCCCCCACACACACACACACACAAAAGTTGATCAGAGTTTAACTTTATAGCGCTGACTCAATAAGACAGGAGATGAATGATGCTTTCAGACTTCATGCTGATCACCAGAAACTAGTGATGAAGAAATAACAAAACCACATTCAGCCTGAAGAGAACAGAAGAAAGGATGGATGTGGTTTGTGATTTTCCATCAGTGAAGCTCCGCCGAGAGCCAATATTCAGGAGGAGCAGAAGACATGTGTTCAGAAACACAGTTAATGACCAAAGATCTTAATTAAACCAGCGGCAATTTCATCATGAAACTCATATCTGAAGAAAATAATATATATATATACTTTATATAGAATATACACACATTCCTGACAGCAGTAATTGTAATGTTGCTGTTCTCCTCCATGATTCAGGTTATGTGAGGTGAAGATCTCAGACAGAGCTCATTAAAGACAGAGATAACACACACACACACACACACACATGCCTTCAAATGTGGACGTTCTAGTGAGACACGGTCAATACAGGAAATTAATTATCCTCAGGACAGGAACAGAGAAGCAGCGCTCACGTCTGATTCAAACCAGCCAAAACACACACACACACACACACTCACACAGACACACTCTCACACACACACACACACACACACACACTCACACAGACACACTCTCTCACACACACTCACTCACACACACACACTCACAATCACACAGACACACACACTCTCTCTCACACACACACAAACACACTCTCACACACACACACACACAGACACACTCTCTCACACACACACTACACTCTCACACACACTCACTCACACACTCACAATCACACAGACACACACACTCTCTCTCACACACACACACACACTCTCTCTCACACACACACAAACTCACTCTCACACACACACAAACTCACTCTCACACACACACTCACTGCTTTTAGTGTCCAAATGCTGTGTCAGTATGAATGCCCCTCAGATCTTCACTGCTCGTGACGGTGCCGTGTGTGTTTTGTCTTGTTCTCTCATGTTGAGGGCTCTTCTACACACACCAGAGAAGGCTTGACTGTGTGTTTAAGTTGATGTGTGTTATTTCTGCATCTCTACATTTATACATAGAGTTAAACATCCTGTTCAATTCTGGCAGTCCAAGGGAGAAAACTGCTCATTAAAATCTAAATTATGACTTATTCTGTGCATGAGACCAAGACTGACATCATCAGTGCGCTGAAACGTGTCTGATTTTAATTTGATTTTAATGACTTTTGATTTCAGAACCAGTTGTTTTTGCAGTTTAGTTTCAATAAATGCTCTTTTCGAAGAAAGTTACAGTATTTTTGATAGTAATGAACTCTCGTGAGAAAAGACCACGTTAATATCACTGCTTTATTTCATTTGCATTCTTTTTATTTTACTGAATATTTTAGGTTTTAAATAGTATACGCTTTAAAATACAGATGTCAAAAACATTCAGTATTCAAGTATTGTTATTGTATAAAATCATATAATAATTATATAAATATTATACGAATATACAGTAGTCAACATTTGAAGTGGATTAAAAAAAGTTGTCCTAAAGACAAGAACGGGTATTGTTCAATATTCATGTATAACTTTGATGAAAGGTTTTGATCCACTTCAAATGTTGACTACTGTATAATCAAATATTATTTATTATTTTAAATAAATGCATTATTTGTCATGCCAATAAAGCACACCAAACTGACATTTAATTGACTAGCTTTATTTGACAGATGAGGGAAGATTTGTGTGTGTGTCCTGAGTGATTCAGCAGTTGTTGGTCATCTCTCTCTCTCTCTGTGTGTGTGTGTGTGTGTGTGTGTGTCCAGCTCTGATCTCCATCGGTCAGTACAGCAGCACGATCGAGACGGTGGACGCCGGCTGGTGTAAGGAGATCACAGATCAGGGCGCCACTCAGATCGCCAAGAGCAGCAAGTCTCTGCGTTACCTGGGCCTGATGAGGTGTGATAAGGTGAGTTCATTCACACACACACACACACACACACATGCTGGTGTGACGCTCGGGGTCACGGGGTCACCAGTGAAACACCTGGCAGACTCCTCACGTCTGGATCTCTCGCCTCCTCCAACAGGGATTCACTAACGGTTTTGTCAGCCGAACCCCTTCAACCTGAAACATGTTCTTATATTCACCATGAGATTTTAAGTTAATACTTTAATAATTTAATAATAATTTGTGTTTTAAAATTATTCATTTGAATTGAAGGTTTTTTTTTTTTTTTTGTTTTTTACATTTTCATGAAGTGTTTTTTAAAGTTTTTTATTTTGAAATGATTTTCTATTGATTGTTTTTTTTTTAAGTTTTTTTAAGTTTTTAATTTTTAATTTTACATTTTTATGCATTAATACATTTTTCTAAATGTTTAATTTTTGTTTTTATTTTAAAATGATTTATTTTGTTTTTTAAATTAATTTTTTTACTTTAAAATTATTTATTTTAATTATCTGAGTATTTTGTAAGTGTTTGATTTTAAATATTTTTATTTTAAATTATTTTGTTCATTTCACTTTTACATTTTTATGATTTTGTAATTTTGTGCTTTATTTTGATCCTTTTCATTTTTAAATTTTTTTTTTTTTTTTTTTTACATTTTTATGATGTCTATCCAGCTGTTATTCACTTCCTATGTCACATTGACATAGATTTGACTTTATATATATATATATATATATAGGTATTCACCCTATGACAGATGAATATATAACTTTTTGAAGTAGAAGAAAGCCAGTTTGATGTCTCATTAGGAGGTTTTGATCAATAAAGTTAATGAAATGTCACCTTGCCTTCAGTCCTGCTCCTGGAGGAACAACATAAACACTCCAACCATCATAAACAACTTTCCCACCTAATAAAGGTCCTCAGGATCAGGATTACTAGAAGTGATTAAACGCCCTGCACTAGTAAATGAATGCTATAGGTCACCACTGGAAAACTGCACTGACCAATCAGAACTTCTTTTGTCTCATGATTCAGATGTATCTCGTATGATTTTAAGCTAGTTTGTCATTGGCTATATTTAAGAGCACATTGATCGTGACGTTGTTGAGTGAGAGAACGGTCTTGTGTTTCGGGTCAGCGCCGTTTACAAAGCCACAATCCCATGACGAATTCAATTTCTGCCTAAATCTCCTTCCCATGCAGATAATTCTCTGTTTTCATAATCTCATTTGGGTTTTGGAAGCTGTAGATGTGATGGATAACCCTCTGAGCGCTGCGTTTGCTTCCTAAAAGAGGAAAGTGGCATGTTAATATTCCTGTCTATTATATCAAACCCTTTCATTTTACGTTTTTCCATTTTAAACTCGGGCTGGGCGATAAATCGATTTTATCGATTAACTCAAATATGTAGTCGACTTGTTTGAATGAAAATCGGTTTTCTCTTTAACATCCGCCGACGCTCCCCTCTGGGCTTCCGTAGTTCTGAACGGGCTCAGCGTTTGGCATAGAGATACACAAACAACACGGGAAATGAACAAGACCGCGCAAGACAGCACAAGCACTCACGTGAGACTAACGCAATTGTCACTTTTTACACGCTCTCACGCCACACATCCGATTTCTGACGCAGAGAAAAATCGCGAAGCAAAGTGGACACTAGCCGCGTTTCCATTACCCTTCAAATTGCGCAAATTGAAATTGCGAATTGAAAATACGCCCAATGAAAACACGTCAATTTCGCAAAAACTCCCATTTATCGCAAAAAAGTTTTTACACTCGCATGAGGTGGTTTTTCAGACAATTCGAAAAATAAATATTTTGCAAAACTGCAATGGAAACAGTTTTTGCGCATTTACAGTCACCTGACGTAGATGACGCGGTGTGTTTGGACAGAAGACGAGACAGAGTTCTTTATTAAATTCATAAAAGACAAAAGAATTACAGGAATACTGGATTCTAAACCTCAAATAAATGCCACAATCAAGACCTGGAAGCAGAAATGAGGGAGAAACACCAGAAACTCCTCATATGTGCCGCTCTCAGTATAAGAGTCTTTCCTTGCCATTAATGCTGGATAACACACACACACACACACACACACACACACACACACACACACACGTCTCCTCTGGTTATTAATAATGGCCAGTGCAGTGGCTGAGATATACATAAACCCACCAACATCCGTCGCCATGATTTTTGGAATGACTGATCGCGAGAGGAAAAAATGACGTTTTAGTCGCATAACATCGGTTAATGGAAACGGCATCATTTCGCATTCGTTTTTTGTCGACATTTAGGAAAAATCGCAATTTTGCGCAAATCTGTAATGGAAACGCGCCTACTGACACTGACAGACAAGGTTACTATTGATATGAAACACATTCTCAGCTCTCAGATTCTGTCAATTTAGTTACGAAATTCAAACAATAAACCCCGTTTTGGCGCTTGTAAATGTTAATAGTAAATAAACACGAATGATCAATAGGTAATATGAAAGATACAGTTCAACTTACCGAAATGTGATAAAATCGATCAATCAATGTTTTTCAACCGTGGAAAGAGGTCCATAAAACAGCCGGAGAACAATGTGTCACGTAACGTTACATTTGCCATTTAATGACCATAGCATGTTAGTTGGACTTAAAAAAATTGCTATAGAGAGGAGTATTTTGCTAAATATGATAACTATATTACATATTTATTATATTTTTACCTATAGCATTAAAATATTATAACGTTGTTATATAAAAAAAAACGTATTATTTAATTTGAGATGTTATTTTTAACCTTTAATAATAATACCAGCTGATAGGGCTCTGTATGTTTACAGCATTAGGTGAGATATTTTTTTTGGGAGAACAATTAACATAACACATTAACGTATCTGCTGTACCTAATATTTATCCAAAGGAATCAATATTGAATCAAGATCAAAATCAAATCACAAGAATTTAATTGAAATTGTGAAATAAACAGTAGCATACCAGTCATTGTACCATGTAGACATTGTGTTGTCACTAAACTTAATAAAATTATGTTTTAGTTACCAAATGTTTTGACAATAACAATACACTTATTGTGATGCATTTTTTTTTTTAACACATCCCCCAATTCCAATCCACCCATTTTATGTAATATTACGATATGTTATGTTACATTTTCACTGTTTACAAAGGCAGGGTCTGCCATCTTGTCTTTTTGGCTTGTTGTTTCTGATTACACTTGGGGGAAATCCAGATCAAATACTAGAAGGGAAAATCAAAACAAAATAAAGTTAAAACTTGTTTTGAACAATTTCTTTGTCATCTGCAGATTGATTTTGATCCATTTAAATCATAAATCGGATTTTTGTTAAAAAATCAGGATTTTTTTTTTAGGCCATATCGCCCAGCCCTATTTTAAACCCATGCTAAAGTTTCAGATTGAGTGGAATGATCTGCAGACACACATCACAGATCGCGCTGTCGTGTCCTCGACTGAAAGAACGCTATTGATCCTTGGCGGCCCAAATCATCAAATCAATTCATTATGCTTCTCTCAGACCTCCAGCTCTGGACGAGACTTTGATGTGACGCCCTGGAGCGAGGGAAGAATGAGAGAAAGCTTATTTCTTTTATCAAAGAGAAGTATGGCCACTTTGACAAAACCTCATTGTCCTTCAAACCCCCTCCAGAACAAGCGTTTTCCTCTTCAGAAACAAGTTTGGTTGCCCACAAAATATTCTTGTTTTGAGCCAAAATAAAGAGTTCTGTCATTATTTACATGCCCTTGTGTCGTTCCGAACCCGTATGATGTTGTTTCTTCCCATGAACATGAATCGTCATTTGAAAAATCCCATTCTTAATGAGTAGTTTATCTTTTTTTGTTTCAAATTTCTCTTAATTCCTTAAAATCAGGTTTATTAACATGTGTGCCAACTGAATTTAAGAGTGTTTTGTCTTACTAGACCTTTTTCCACTTATTCCAGGCAAAATACACTTATATTTAGGATTGTTTGTCATAATGGCTTGAAAAAGCCTGACCTGAAAAGTTTTAAATCATTTTAAAATTTTGAAGCTTAAAAGTTTTAAGATCGTAGGTAGGTAGATAGACAGAGAGAGAGTTTCTTTTTTTTTTTTCTTGGTGGTTGTTATGGTGTTGCTGTGGTGTTCTGGGTGGTTGCTAGGATGTTCCCAGGGTGATCTGGGTGGTTGTTATGGTGTTGCTGTGGTGTTCTGGGTGGTTGCTAGGATGTTCCCAGGGTGATCTGGGTGGTTGTTATGGTGTTGCTGTGGTGTTCTGGGTGGTTGTTATGGTGTTGCTGTGGTGTTCTGGGTGGTTGTGGTTGTAAGGGTGTTCTGAGTGTTGCTGGTTGCTAGGTGGTTACAATGTGGTTACTATGTGGTTGTTTGGATGTTCTGGATGGGTGCAAGAGGGTTTTTTCTTATTAGGTGGTTGCTGGGGTGTTCTATGTGGTTGTTAGGGTGTTCCTGGGTTGATCTTGGTTGTTTGTAAGGGTGTTCTGGGAGTTGCTGGTTTCTAGGGGGTTACTATGCGGTTGTTGGGGTGTTCTGAGTGGGTGCTAGGGTGTTGTTGCTTGTTAGGTGGTTGCCTGGGTGTTGCTGGGGTGTTTTGGGTGGTTGTCTGGGTGTTCTGGGTGGTTGCTATGTGGCTGCTAGGGTGTTCTGGGTGGTTGCTAGGGTGTTTTCGGTGCTTTGCCAGGGTGTTGCTAGGATGTTCCTGGGGTGATCTGGGGGGTTGCTATGTGATTGCTAGGGTGTTTTGGGTGGTTGCTAGGGTGTTCTCCGTGCTTTGCCAGGGTGTTGCTAGGCTGTTCTTGGGGTGATCTGGGGGTTGCTATGTGATTGCTAGGGTGTTCTGGGTGGTTGCTACTAGGGTGTTTATGTGGTCTTCTGGGTGTTGCTGGTTGCTAGCTGGTTACTATGCAATTATTGGGGTGTTCTGGTTGGGTGCCCGGGTGTTGTTGCTTGTTAGGGTGTTGCTGGGGTGTTCTGGGTGGTTGTTAGGGTGTTCCTGTGGTGATCTGGGTGGTTGTTAGGGTGTTGCTGGGGTGATCTGGGTGGTTGTATAGGTGTTCTGGGTGTAGCTGGTTGCTAGGTGGTTACTATGCGGTTGTTGGGGTGTTCTGGGTGGGTGCCACGGTGTTGCTAAGGTGTTAATGAGGTGTTCTGGGTGGTTGCTAGGGTGTTGCTGGTTGCCACGTCATTTTAAGTATGAAGTGCATTGAGACAAGCAAGACACATTTATATTCAAGATCACATGAAAACAGTTCTGAAAATATTATGCAGTGTTTCCTAGTAGTACAATACATTATTTCTATAGCATTTATTATTCCTAAAGTTTCAATGTGTTTAATTAGATTTTTCAAATCAAAAGTTCAACTTAAGATATAACAATAAACAACTGTATTTTGTTTAACATTTAACAAACATTAATACATTTAAGAAACATATTGCTCATGTTAGATACATTAACTAGTGTTAAGAAATGATACCTTATAGTAAAATGTTACCAAAAATATTAATTAACACTTTTTTTGCAGTATGACCATGACTGGCAAGCTCAAAATTGACGAAAACATCATAAAAGCTTTGCTTTATTTTTTCTGATACCTTTGAGGTGGTTTTGGAGCTTGACACAGTCATGCTCGTTATTATGAAAAATGTCTGTGTAAACAGTTTTCAAAATCTCTCTGTTTGTGTTCCACTGAAAAATAAAGACATGAGGATGAATAAATAATGACCAAATTCTCATTTTGAGTGAACTTGCCCTTTAAATCATTACATTTTCCTGCAGTTTGTAATGTGTGTTTTGGGTTCATTGTCTGATATCTGGAGAGTTTTACATTCTCGGTGGGAAATTACAGTCCGTTTGAGCTGCGTGTTTACAGGTCAGTGATCGTAACCTGCGAAACGTCACGTTGAGATTTACACGGCTCTCACGGGTCTGTTCTCTCTCAGCAACAACATCTCAGTGTTTGGTCTCGTGTCCGAAGCCAAAACAGGCCACCGTGCCTCTCAGCTTCTCACTAACTCATCACGCTTTTACCCCGGTAACCGTTTGCCTTGAGGACAGAACATCTCATCGAGGGTTTCCGAAAGAGTTTGGATCCATTCATTGGAGTTTTTTTTTTTTCCTTTTGAAGCTCAGTTTAAACTCGACACTGTGCAACTCAGGCCCATTACAGTCTACAGAGTAAATATGAGTGGAGATGAGTGATGAGAGCGGCATTGGTGTGAAACGAGACAAAAACAACTGTGGAACGACAGAGGGGGGATTGTGATGGTAATGGAGGAGGAATAGACACTTTATGAGGAGAAAATGGAAACAGTGTCTCAAGAGATTTGAGAAGATCAGACATCACTGTCAATAAAGCTCCTGTAAAACAAACGGACAGAATCCAATGCTAAAGGATCTTAGATTCTTCATGGTTTTATATGAAGCGCGTGAACAGAAGAAAAGCAAAGAAAGAGCTTAGAGGAAGCTTTCTCGTCTCCTGAGCTGGGAAAATAACTACAGAACATTTGCTTTAGTTTGCTTAGGTCTTCATGACACGTCTTGAGGAGTGCAGTTTGCTTTCGTGTGTTGATGCATTGCCTGATTAGTAAAGTTTGTTGTGATGGCTTGAGAAAGCCTTGCCTGAAAATATTTAAATAATTTATAATCTTGAGTTTTAAGATCATAGACAGACATAGATATTTTGCTAGGGGGTAATTATGTGGTTGCTAAGGTTTTCAGTGTGGTTGCTAGGGTGTTTCTGTGGTGATCTGGATGGTTGTTAAGTGGTCTGGGTGGTTGCTAGGGTGTTGCTGGTTGCTAGATTGTTACTATGCAGTTTGCTAGGGGTTCTGAATGGTTGCCAGGTTGTTGTTGGTTGGTGGGTGGTTGCTATGGTATTGCTGGGGTATTCTGGGTGGTTGCTAGGGGGTTGCTGGTTGCTCGGTGGCTACTATGTTGTTGCCAGGGTTCTGAGTGGTTGCCAGGTTGTTGTTGGTTGGTAGTTGGATGCTATGTGGTTGTAAAGGTATTGCTGGAGTGTTCTGGGTGGTTGCTAGGTTGTACTGAGTGGTTGCTAGGATATTGCTTGGATGTGCTGGTTGGTTGTTAGGCATTCTGGGGGGTTGCTAGGGTGTTCTGGATGGTTGCTATGGGGTTGCTGGGGTGTTCTGTGTATTTGCTGGGGTATTACTGGTTGCTATGAGGTTGTTAGAGTATTTCTAAGGTGATTGGTGTGGTTGCTAGGGTGTTCTGGATGGTTGCTAGTTGTTTACCATGCTTTTGCTGAATTGTTCTGAGTGATTGCCAGGTCGTTGTTGGTTGGTAGGTGGTTGCTATGCAGTTGCTGGGGTGTTCTGGGTGGTTGCTATGCAGTTGCTATGGTGTTCTGGGTTGTTGCTAGGGCTCAAAAACGTTCTGGGTTCAATATAAGTTCAGCTGTATGTGCAGCATCTGTGTCATTATGTTGATCACCACAGAAAATAATTTCAGCTTGTGAAAACAAGCACGAATCACATTTACAGTAACAATTACAATGAGAGTCTGTGGGGCAAAAGACAATTACACAGAGAAAAACAGTGTGTGGGGAGTTATAATGTGTAAAGCTGGTAAACTAAACCGAGTTGATATAGTTTTCTCTGGTAATGGATGAAAAAACTGGCCAAAATATCCAACTAAAATGGCATTTATATGACTTTATATGATCCTCATTCAGACGTTTTCCCATGAGTCTCTCTGAAGTAAATGCTCTTCTGTTTGTTTGGATCTTTCTGTCTAATGCAAGTCAGTTTTGTACAAAAATCTCTGGTGTGTAAAAATGTTTTGTGATCATTAGACTCTTGTATTTCGAGCTGCAGGCAGGTTTTGTGGTCTGATGCGTTTTGTTATTAGTCATTTTTGAGGTTTCATGTTTTAAAACACGAGGGTCTTCTGAGAAATATGAGGCACGTCACAGTGTTTTACCGCGGTAGATGAGCTGCAGGCAGGTTTAGGGTTGCGGTAAATCAGCGTCTGTTTAAGCCTGGACTCGATGCTCACACACTCCAGAAAGCTTTTTAAGTATTAACCAGAGTAGCGTTTGAGGAATGTGTGTGTTTGTGTCTGGATCCACTGAAGCCGGATCACATATTTCAGTGTTTAAGAGCCGGAATATCAGTGTTTCCGCCACATTTATAAAGTGTGCTGGAATAATGAAAACAACTTGAGCCTGTAAAGTGCATTTTTACTTTTAGATGGAGTCATAAATACACACACGCACGTCATGCAGTAATTGGTGGTTTAATGCTGCGTGACAGTTAACGTTTGTCTTTCTGAACTGAAGCTGCGCTCTGAGAGAAACAGCAGAAACTGGATCATCATCATGTATGAACACACACTGCACATCCTCGGCACGTTGCAGGCTTTTCTGATCCAAAAAACCGACAGTTATATCAAATAATATTAGATCTCAGAGATGATTATCAGTTTGATGTGTATGTGTGTGTGTGTGTGTGTGTGTGTGTGTGGAGGGAGAGAGAGAGAGTGAGTGTGTGTTTGTGCGTACATGAGTGTGTGTTTGTGCGTACATGCGTGTATGCATGCGTGAGTGTGTGTGTAAGTGTATGAGTGTGTGTGTGTGTGTGTAAGGGAGAGTGTGTGTGTGTGTGTAGGTGAGTGTGTGTGTGTGTGTAAGGGAGAGTGTGTGTGTGTAAGGGAGAGTGTGTGTGTGTAAGGGAGAGTGTGTGTGTGTGAGGGAGAGAGTGTGTGTGTTTGTGCGTACTGCGTATATGCATGCGTGAGTGTGTGTATGTGTTTATTGTATATGAGTGTGTGTGAGTGTATATGTGTATGAGTGTAAGTGTATGAGTGTGTGTGTGTGAGGGAGAGTGTGTGTGTGTGCGTGTGTGTGTGTGTGCATGCGTGCATGCGTGTGTGAGAGAGTGCGTGTGTGTGTGTGTGTGTGCGTGTGTGTGTGAGAGAGTGCGTGTGTGTGTGCATGTGTGCGTGCGTGTGTGTGAGAGAGTGCGTGCGACGTGTGTGCGTGTGTGTGTGTGTGATTGTAAAAAGTCGATGCAGAGATAATTTCGTTTGTTTGGATCTCATCTCACAAATGAGACGACCAAGGAATTTTATTTGCTTTTAATTTGCAACAAATCAATGTGCTGTAGTTTGCAGCTGCGCGTCACACACACTCTCGTGGCGTTTGCTGTGAGATGGACACAATAAAAGACAGAATCAGTCGCTGTTGCATCAAACATCACACAGATTTAAAGCTGCGGTGTGTAAAACAGAACTGATAATGATTGTTTCCAAACAGGTTCAACATGATTTCTGCATCATTTTAAAAATTACAGCTACTAATGATCTATACAGTAAATGCACAAATGTCCATTTAAAAAAAAAAAAGGTAATCTACAACTAAACAAATTTGCATAGAAATCAGCTGTTTTTGAGTTTGAAAATTACAGTATCTTAAACACTAAATAAATAAGTGCAGAAATAGGTTTCTAAACAATGTCTAAACATTCAAAAATCAAGATATATTTACTTTAGAAGCAAAATGACTTTTTTTTTTACGTGCATGTAGCAGATGCTGTTTTCCCTCTGAATCTTCATGAGCTGCAGATGTGTAGTTTTTCCTCTGACTGATTAGAGCAGGTCATGTGAGATCTTCACCTTCAGTCTGCATGTGAATAACACACTTGACATTGTGCATGATGAAGGTTTGGACTGGATCCCTGTGGACTCGCTGTGGTGATTATCTCACGGAACATGTGGAGCGTCTGTGTTCCATCAGAGTCAACCTGGGGTTTTTATGGATGCCTTACATTCAATAATTGTTCACATTTCTTGCATTATAATTTTCAATGCAAATTTCAGCCCTGCATATCATGCATTTAAAAAGAAAACACACACATATAGGGCCTTATCATACAGCCGATGCAATGCAGCGCAAGTGTGTTTTGCTAGTTTCAGCCCGACACAGTTTTCATTTTCACGTCCTGTGCCACGTTGTTTAAATAGCAAATGCATTTGCGCCCATCTGTGGCCCATGATCTGCTGGTCTGAGAACGAGTGTGTGTTCAGGAGCGTTGATGGAGCGTTGCAGTTTTGAGGAACTGAAATAGACCGAGCCACTGACCAACTGAACCTGCTCTACAGTCAATGCACAATATTTGGCTTGTTATATAAAGAGCGCGTTAGTAATATGAGCCTATAGACGGCTCAACAACGCACTACACTCTGTTTATTACACACACACTCTGTTTATTACACACACACTCTGCTTATTACACACTCTGCTTATTACACACACACTGCTTATTACACACACATTCTGCTTATTACACACACACTGCTTATTACACATACACACTCTGCTTCTTACACACACACACTCTGTTTATTACACACACACACACACTGCTTATTACACACACACTCTGCTTATTACACACACTCTGCTTATTACACACACACTCTGCTTATTACACACACACTGCTTATTACACATACACACTCTGCTTATTACACACACTCTGCTTATTGCACACACACTGCTTATTACACACACACACTCTGCTTATTACACACATACTCTGCTTATTACACACATACTCTGCTTATTACACACACTCTGCTTATTACACACACACACACTGCTTATTACACACACACACTGCTTATTACACAAACACACTCTGCTTATTACACACACAATCTGCTTATTACACACACACACTGCTTATTACACACACACACTCTGCTTATTACACACACACACTCTGCTTATTACACACACACACACTCTGCTTATTACACACACACTCTGCTTATTACACACACACACTGCTTATTACACACACTGCTTATTACACACACACTCTGCTTATTACACACACACTCTGCTTATTACACACACACACACTGCTTATTACACACACTGCTTATTACACACACACTGCTTATTACACACACTGCTTATTACACACACACTGCTTCTTACACACACTCTGCTTATTACACACACACTGCTTATTACACACACTATTACACACATTCTGCTCATTACACACACACTGCTTATTACACACACACTCTGCTTATTACACACACACTGCTTATTACACATACACACTCTGCTTATTACACACACACACTGCTTATTACACACACACTCTGCTTATTACACACACACTCTGCTTATTACACACACACACTGTTTATTACACACACTCTGCTTATTACACACACACACACACACACTGCTTATTACACACACTGTTTATTACACACACACTGCTTATTACACACACTCTGCTTATTACACACACACTGCTTATTACACATACACACTCTGCTTATTACACACACACTCTGCTTATTACACACACACACTGTTTATTACACACACTCTGCTTATTACACACACACACACACACTGCTTATTACACACACACTGCTTATTACACACACACACACTGCTTATTACACACACTCTGCTTATTACACACACACTGCTTATTACACATACACACTCTGCTTATTACACACACACTCTGCTTATTACACACACACACTGTTTATTACACACACTCTGCTTATTACACACACACACACACACTGCTTATTACACACACTGCTTATTACACACACACACACTGCTTATTACACACACACACTGCTTATTACACACACACTGCTTATTACACACACACACTGCTTATTACACACACACTGCTTATTACATACACACTCTGCTTATTACACACACACTCTGCTTATTACACACACACTCTGCTTATTACACACATTCTGCTTATTACACACAACACACACTGCTTATTACACACACTGCTTATTACACACAACACACACTGCTTATTACACACACACACTCTGCTTATTACACACACTCTGCTTATTACACACAACACACACTGCTTATTACACACTGCTTATTACACACAACACACTCTGCTTATTACACACAACACACACTGCTTATTACACACAACACACACTGCTTATTACACACTCTGCTTATTACACACACACTCTGCTTATTACACACACACACTCTGCTTATTACACACAACACACACTGCTTATTACACACACTGCTTATTACACACACACTCTGCTTATTACACACACACACACTCTGCTTATTACACACACTCTGCTTATTACACACAACACACACTGCTTATTACACACACTGCTTATTACACACAACACACACTGCTTATTACACACACACACTCTGCTTATTACACACACTCTGCTTATTACACACAACACACACTGCTTATTACACACACTGCTTATTACACACAACACACTCTGCTTATTACACACAACACACACTGCTTATTACACACACACTGCTTATTACACACACACACTCTGCTTATTACACACACACACACTCTGCTTATTACACACACACTCTGCTTATTACACACACTCTGCTTATTACACACTCTGCTTATTACACACACACTCTGCTTATTACACACACACACTCTGCTTATTACACACAACACACACTGCTTATTACACACACACTGCTTATTACACACAACACACACTGCTTATTACACACAACACACACTGCTTATTACACACAACACACACTGCTTATTACACACACACACTCTGCTTATTACACACACACTCTGCTTATTACACACAACACACACTGCTTATTACACACACTCTGCTTATTACACACACACTCTGCTTATTACACACACACACTCTGCTTATTACACACAACACACACTGCTTATTACACACACACTCTGCTTATTACACACACACTCTGCTTATTACACACACACACTCTGCTTATTACACACAACACACACTGCTTATTACACACACCACTGCTTATTGCACACACTCTGCTTATTACACACACTCTGCTTATTACACACACACTCTGCTTATTACACACACACACACATCACACACACACACACACACACACACACAAAGCTTTAACCTCGCGCACGAGCAGATCCGTTTCCCCGCTAGAGACACATTCAGTTTTTCCGCTTGCAAATTCCTCCGTGTAAATAGCGAATCCGCCGCCAGCGCGAGCGCAACTGGCTTTTAAAGGGAACGAGATGAGACTCTGATTGGTTTATTTCAAAACACAAAACACACGCATTACTCATTAAGAGAATAGAGACGACTCTTTTAGACCAGCGCCGGGAGCGCCGACCATTTCTATTTTATAGGAGAGAATGTGTCATGTCAAAAAAAGTCAAATGAAAAGCAAATGTGTTTTTGTTTTTGCAGGTGAACGAGGAGACCGTGGAGAGACTGGTGTTGCAGTATCCACACATTGTGTTCAGTACAGTGATGCAGGACTGTAAGAGAACGCTGGAACGAGCCTATCAGATGGGCTGGAGCCCTAACACATCCACGGCCTCCTAACACACACACACACACACACACACACCTGTCCATGACGCCACTGCAGAGTCGTTATCATAACTATGCCGTTTATTCCGCCTTCCTTTATCAAATGACATTATGCAGCAGAAGCATCAATATTGTGCTTTGAGCCGTTTGATTTCAATATGTTCATGCACACAAACTCACACTCACTCACTCACTCACCACACACACACACACACACACACAGGATTCTGACATGCAGCACTGCATTCATTTACATTTACTAAACTCATCAGAAACTTGTTTAGCTCATATTTACTCTAAAATCGAGAGAGAGAAATAAGAACTGGCATTGTTTTGTTTTGCATTTTGCATTAGGTAAAAAAGCTTTTTGGACCACATGATTTTTGCATTTTGATATTTCCCTGCCGCTCTCATTAAGTGACGCATTTGGACGTTTCACATATGAGATTTGTTTGTTATTCTCATTATTGTCGAAGGTGATTTTCATTATTTTCTCATTATTGAAACACACTTATGTTTACTGCAGTTCAGGAGAAATACTTTAACAGAGATTTCAGTACAGACTCAACCACAATGTAGAAAAAATCCAAATTAAGTATTATTGTTATTATCATTATTATATTATTTGCATTGCAGTAATGATAATTTGAGGGTAAATCACTGCAAAAATGATGTTTTTCCTCAATGTTTCTTGTCTTGTTTTCCAGCACAAATATCTAAACATTCTTAAATCAAGATACATTTACTGGAGAAGAAGCAAAATGACTGAAGATATTAAGTCTTGTTTAATGAAAAATGTGTCAAAGTTCAGTGAGTAGAACAAATATCTGCCAGTGCATTCAGAAAAATAAACTTAATTCGAAGGGAAAATAAGTTTTTTTCATTGACTGTAAATGAAAAAATTTAAAAATTTAAAAAATGTTTAAAAAATGCTTAAAATAAACATATATATATATCTGCTAATGGGGTCAGAAAAATAATCTCGTTTTCTCTTGAATTAAGTTTATTTTGGCAAATATTTAGCACAAACTCAATTTTTATTTATTTGTATCAAGACTTTTAATTTTGCTTCTCCAGTAAATGTAACTAATCTAAGAATGTCTAGATGTTTGTGCTAGAAAACAAGACAAAAGTGTTGATATTAAAATAAATGAATGGTCCAAAAATATTCATCATGCAAAATATTTCTCCTTTTTCTCTGGTGATTTTGGGGTGAATCTGTCATGATACGAATCTCCTCTTTAGACTTGCGTTAGTTAGAGTTCATTTAGACACGTTACACTTTGATTAGAAATGACACGTCTCTATTTCAGTGAACGTTTAGAAGTATGAAGTGAAACGCCGTTCGTGTTGTAGATCTAGACGTGGAGACGCAGGACTTCGTTTGAGATGACGTCGTTTACTCTTGTGAATCTGTAACCCTGTGGTTTGGAGTTTGTTTGGATGTAAACTGATTTTTGTGTTCAGTTTTTTGAGATATATCCACCATAAGGAAGTTTGCATACCCTGTGAATATTTGATGATGATGATGGAGTGTATGCTGAGTTTGAAGTAGAGAGGTTAGTTACGTCACTCATCGACACATCTTCTGTTTTCTCTTTCAGACGAGCAGGGTATTTTTATACGGTGTCCGTAGCGCTCGCTCGTGAATGCAGGAAGACTTTAGTTACAGTGTTGATCTTTTACTGTACCGGGGGATTTGAGTCAATTAAAAACCACGATTCTACTTCACGGGCTCCTGGTGTCATTTGAATGGAGCGAGTGTGTTTGTGTGTTTGAGAACGAAACGCGTCTGACCGACGAGAAGCTCGAACGGGATCTGGATCTGCTGAAGCATATTTATTAAATGTTATGCTTTCAGATTCTAATTAAAATGCTGATTTATGTTTAAATCCATCCCACAGAATTCCAGAGATTTTAATCACAAATTCAACTCAAAATGTAAAAAAATGTGTTCAGTTTCTCTCTGGGTTAAAGTAGTGTGATTTTATTTCATTTGACATAAATAAAAAAAAAATTAAAAAAACAATTGAGTAAAAATTATTCTACTTTATAACTATATATGGGAGTATACATAATGACATAAATATATGTATATAAATGTATAACTGTATGACATAAATGTGTACTATTAAATAACATTTTTATACATAAACATTTTCTGTGGCTATGGAGCTCAGTTTTTTATTAATTTATTATGGTTTATTTTTTTATGGCAAACAAGAAGTTGACTATGTCATACTCATAAACAAATATAATGGATGGATTTGTTTAAATCCACCCTAAAAAAAATTCCAGAGATTTTATTCTAAATTTAACTCAAAATGTGAAAAGTTTCTGTCTGGGTTATAGTAGTTATTTTATTTTATTTTATTTTATTTTACTTAAATAAAAAAATATATATAAATTTAAAAAATATATATATAAAGTAAAAAAAATATATATATATAGTGACATGAATATACGTGTGTAATTATATAACATTTTTATATTGAAACATTTTGTGTGGAGCACTTTAAATTAATTTATTATGTTTTTAATTTTCTTGTTTATTTATTTATTTTTGGTGGCGAAGTAGTTGACTACGTCATTAACAAAAATGTTGATGGTATTATAATTTTTTTCTTCTGACAGGCTTTGAAATAGAACCATGTAAATACAATGAATTTTATAATCATTATTAGTCTTTTTTTAAATATGTGGTTATATGTTGTATTTATCTTTATTATTTAAATATTTGAACTGTAAAGTACTTTTACACTGTATTTTTGAATTGGATTTATGAACTGGATTTATTTTATGCTGATTTAACGTCATTTTATTGCAGTATTTACTTCTACTCTAATACATTAATGAAAATCATCATGATTATCACAAACAAACCTAAAACAGTAACACACCTGGACAAGTTACAGTTATTAATTGTCATGGAAGTGAAGTCATAATGCAAAATGGTCCTTAAATCGGTTTAATTTTTGTTAAGCCAAATGCAACTTTTTATTAAAAAAAAATATTTTTTATAATACTTTTTGTTTTGCCAAAAACTTTTAAAATAGGGTGAAATCAGGCAAAAACTTGCTTTATTTACTCTTAGATTTTTCTTTAAAGTTAAACGCAGACATGAAGTCTATGATCTGTGATGATTTTGACTGACAATATTCGATATTGATTTGGCTGTTGATCCACAATCAGTCCATTTTGAGGTTATTTGTGAAGGTTGAAAGCGTGTGTTTGACGTCTGATGAGAAACGGCCTTCACTCGAGTAATTAATCTCTAAATATTCATGTGGTCATTAAACTCTGAGCGGGTTTTCAGAACCTCTGACCGGGAAGATCATCTGAAAGTGTGGGAATCGGGATCAGAAACGCAGAAGAGTCTTTCACAGAGTTCAGGGATGGGAATACCAGGGTACTTTTGGTATTTACTCTGTTTCTGGTTCTTCTCATGTGTTTCAATAATAAGTGTGTTTTCCCCCAGACTTCTTGACGGCTCGCTGAAGTTTGAGACGTGAACTCAAGGCTGATGTCCAGCGTTATTGAGAACGATTGCCACTGTCATCTGGGTTTAATACACACGTCGTTCCTGGCGGCTAAATTGAGGGCTTTGAGAAATCTAGTTAACTTTGTTTACCGACCTTTTCATCAGTCCGAACGTCTCGTCATCAGACACAGTGTTATCAAGCACACGGAGCATCAATATATCTGACCTTATGATGATATTCAATGCAAAATACAGAATATACATATAATATCTGCTGATCAAACTCCAGGTTTCTTTGGTTGTTGATGTTTATAGTCATGTGTCCAATCAATTAATCTGTTACTAATATTGGTAATGATTAATTAATACTTAATAAATTAAATATATACACTATTTATATGGTATATTTTATTATACTAAATACACATAACAAAGGTATACAGTATAAATACTGTTTTATTTATAAATAAATTAAAATACTTAAATTTAAACATTACCAATATAATTTAGGCCTGGAATATATATATATCAGTGGTTATTAAATGTATATTTCTCTACAGTATTTTAGCATAAATTACATGATAATATTAGTAATGATTAACCAATGTTTATTTAAAATAAATATTAGATTATATATTAACGCTATTTATTCTGTATATCTTTATTTTTTTTGGTAAAAAAAAAAATTAAATTGTAAAGTACTTTTGCATCCTAATATTTTTTTGATCTGCTTCATTTTTAGATTTGAATTAAACATTAATAAATTATCATTTAAATTAAAACATATTTTATTGTAGTTTTTATGATCAGACTTTTCATTTTATATTATATATCACTGTTTATATTTTTACATTTTGCTTTTGTTTATATCTTTATTTAAGCAGTTCATCTATAATAATGATCTTCTTCCTCGGTGTTTCTGTCTCGTTTTCCAGCACAAATATCTAAACATTATTAAATCAAGATACATTTAATGAAGAAGCAAAATGACTGAAAATATTAAGACTTGTTTAATGAAAGATTGATCAAAATAAAGCAAATTTATTCATTTTCCCTTTGAATTATGAATATTTTTTCCCAATATCTGCCATGATATTTTCATTTTGATACATTTTTCATCAAACAAGGCTTAATATCTTCAGTCATTTTGCTTCTCCAGTAAATGTATCCTGATTAAACAATGTTTTTTTGTTTTCCATCCATGTTTCTGGTCGTGTCACATGTTTTTCTTTGGTTCATATACTGTAAATGTGTTTTGCTCTGGCTCAACTTCCCGAATAATGTATGTTTCCTTAAATTCAAGAGTTTTCCCGCAGTCCTGGAAATCCCGTCCATCCAACATCAGCGTCCCGACTCTGGGATTCAGAAACAAGCGTCTGTAGACTCAGAGACGTGAGGACGACGATGATCAAGAGTAATAATTATAATGAAATCATATTTCTTGCTTGACTTATAGATCCAGTGGCTCTCAGGTGTGTAATCTGAAAGGAGGAAATATGTTAAATGTAAAATAGATAAAAAAGTTTTTCGAGATAAACTTTGATGTTGGCTTGAGAAAGCTGACCAGAACGCTTGAGGTAGTTTTAAAGTTTGAAGGTCAGATAGATAGATAGATAGATAGATAGACGGATGGATGGATAGATAAACGGATGGATAGATAGACAGATGTATAGATAGATAGATAGACAGATGTATAGATAGATAGATAGATGGACGGATGGATGGATAGATAGATAGATAGATAGATAGATAGATAGATAGATAGACAGATAGACGGATGGATGGATGGATGGATAGATAGACGGATGGATGGATAGATATATAGATAGACAGACAGATAGACGGATAGATAGATAGATGGATGGATGGATGGATAGATAGACAGATGTATAGATAGATAGATAGATGGACGGATGGATGGATAGATAGATAGATAGACAGACAGATAGATAGATAGATGGATGGATAGATAGGTAGATGGATGAATGGATAGATAGATAGACAGATGGATGGATAGATAGATAGATAGACAGATAGACGGATGGATAGATAGATAGATAGATAGATAGATAGATAGATAGATAGATAGATAGATAGATAGATAGATGGATAGATAGATAGATGGATGGATAGATAGATGGATGGATGGATGGATGGATAGATGGATGGATGGATAGATAGATAGATGGATAGATAGATGGATAGATAGACAGATGGATGGATAGATAGATAGATAGACAGATAGACGGATGGATAGATAGATGGATGGATGGATAGATAGATAGATAGATGGATGGATGGATAGATAGATAGATAGATAGATGGATGGATGGATGGATAGATAGATAGATGGATAGATAGATGGATAGATAGACAGATGGATGGATAGATAGATAGATAGACAGATAGACGGATGGATAGATAGATGGATGGATGGATAGATAGATAGATGGATGGATGGATAGATAGATAGATAGATAGATGGATGGATGGATGGATGGATGGATGGATGGATAGATAGACAGATGGATGGATAGATAGACAGATGGATGGATAGATAGATAGATAGATGATAGATAGATAGATAGATAGATGGATGGATAGATAGATAGATAGACGGATAGATGGATGGATAGAGAGATAGACGGATGGATGGATGGATGGATAGATATAGATAGATAGATAGATAGATAGATAGATAGATAGATAGATAGATAGATAGATAGATAGATAGATAGATATATAGATAGATAGATAGATAGATAGATAGATAGACGCAAAACCACCCCTTGGAGACTCGGATCACAACACAATCCAGCTCGTCCCGCAGTTTAAACAAAAGCTCAAGATCAGCAAACCCGAGATAAAGACAGTCAAACACTGATGATCTGTTGAACACCTTACAGGCTGTTTTGACTGGACTGTGTGGGACATTTTCGTGAATACTAGTAAAAACTTGGAAGAGTTGACTTCAGTGGTGACTGACTATATTCGGTTTTGTGTGGACTGTATAATCCCAGAAAAAACTTTTAGAGTATTTCCAAATGACAAACCTTGGGTAAATAAAGAATTAAAAGTTGCATTGCACAGGAAAAGGAGAGCTTTTCCACTGGGAGACAGGCTTAAAATTAAAGCAACTCAGAAGGAGATTAGACGGATAACAAGTGACTGTAAACAGAAATATAAACGGCAGATTGAGGCGAAAATGAGGGGGAATAACCTGAAATATGCATGGCAAGGGATGTATACACTGATAGGGAAGGAAGAGAAGAAAAGGCACATAGATACAAATGGAGATGATCAAGCATTTGCAAATGAAATTAATGTTTTTTATGCACGGTTCGAAACATCAGACCTTCTCTTGGAGCGTGATACCATTAGACTACAGTATGGTACTCCTCCAACTATTACAACAGATGAGGTGCGTAGAGTTTTTAATGAAATTGATTCTAAAAAAGCACCAGGCCCTGATCAAATAAGTGGAAGGGTTCTGCAGAAGTGTAGTGAACAACTTAGCCAGCTTTTTCAAAAGTCATTAGATACACACTACATTCCTAAAGCTTGGAAGTCAAGTCAAGTCAAATATATTTATATAGCGCTTTTCACAATACAGATTGTATCAAAACTGCTTCACAGTATCAATCAAAACAACTTAACAATGTGTGTTTATTACTGGAAAAAAAAAGACATCCAAGTTTGGTAGAGCTGATCAATGGTATGATTGGTTAATTAATTTGAATATCCCCAACTGAGCAAGCCAAAGGCAACAGTGGCAAGGAACCGAAAAACTCCATCCAGTGACCTAATGGTGTCCTAACACCCCATCAGATGACCCAATGGAGAAAAAAAACCTTGGGAGAACCCAGGCTCAGTCGGGGGCCAGTTCTCCTCTGGCGTTTATGAAGTAGAGGCCGAATTTACAATAACTGTAAGATAAAAAATGTATATGAATGCCTGGCTAAATAGATGCGTCTTCAGTCTAGTTTTAAACTGGGAGAGCGAGTCTGAGCTACGAACAATATCAGGAAGTCCTCGCTTATAGTACCAGTACCTAAGGTAGCAAGACCAGATGATTTAAATGATTATCATCCAGTCGCTCTAACATCAATCGTGATGAAGAGCCTAGAAAGAATTGTCTTGAGACATATTCTAAATGATGTGCAATGTAATATCGACCCTTTACAGTTTTCCTATAGAAACAAGCGGCGCACAGATGATGCACTTCTGTATATGCTCCATAATATCTATTGCCATCTGGATAAGCCCAAACGATATGCCCAGGTTCTCTTTATAGATTTTTCCTCCACCTTTAACACCATCAGGCCTCACATTATGATGGAGAGGCTGGGGCAGTTAGGGGTAAATCCTAATATAATCAGGTGTGTTGAGTCCTTTCTGACGGAGAGAGCACTGTGTGTTAGGGTAAATGAAGTTTTGTCCTCTCCGATTATGACCAATACAGGATCCCTCACCAGTATTGTTCACTCTTTACACTAATGAGTGTAGAAGTAATACACCTGAGCATTTCACAATAAAATTTGCAGATGACACAGCAATAGTGGGGTTAATAATACAGAATAGTGATGAGACCAACAACAAGGCCTGGGTGGATCAATCGCAGACTGGTGTAGGTCCAGCTGTCTTCTTCTAAATATAAAGAAAACAAAGGAAATAATAATAGATTACAGAACTGGGAGTCAGCCCCACCAGTGTTTGGTTATAAATGGAGAGGATGTTGCGATTGTAGCCGAGTACAAGTACTTAGGCACAATAATAGATAAGTTGCAATGGAACAGGAAACCGACACCATCTATAAAAAGGGGCTGCAGAGGTTGCACTTTATGCAGAGACTAAGACAATTTAGAGTGGATAGAGATATGATGTTACTTTTTTATCACTCATTTGTGGAGAGCATGCTACTTTTTTGTTGTGTTGCCTGGTCTTTCTCTTTGTCAGTGACCAACAAAAACAGACTGAGCAAGATAGTTAACTTGGCCAGCAAGGTTGCGGAGCAAAAACTAGACAGTATGGCTATAGGCCTATGTCACACTTCCTGCTTCCGGAACGCGGAGTAGGGATACAGAACTTCCGGTCAACAGTATTTCTCGATAAGGATTTAGATTATCAGCCATAATGTCTAAACCACCCGAGGTAGACTGACCACGAGCTATGAGGTTGTGAAACGAAGGTTTTTGCTCCTGTAGAAGCTATAAGTTTGTATGAATTCAACCTTGTTTTAAGAAAAACGTGTTTTATCCGCGATTTTATGAAAAAAAACTACACTACCCACAATCCTAAGCGTAGCAGCAACGTCTGCTGATTGGTCCAACTCGCTGTTACCATAGAAACGTTTACCTTACTGGCGTACGGCAGGCTACACCCGCAGCTGTTGTTGTAGTGTACCGGGTTGCTCTGCATCAGGACGTAGACAGCCATACCTCAGCTTTCACGCTTTCCCACTTGAGAGTTTTCATTTACCATCCGAACCACATCGCCATATGTGACTTCAGGCAGGTTGCGGAGAGATTTAGTCCAGCGGTATCTATCGGACTCCGCCATTGTAAAAAGCTAACCGGAAGAGCCGTATCCCTACTAAAAGACGACCTTCCGGTCTTCAATTTTTTCGTGACATAGGCCTATTACCTGTGAAAGAAGGGTGTTGAAGAAAGGTCAAGCAGTTAATAAAGATATGTCACACCCCCTACACCAGGCATATGAGGTGTTGCCATCAGGGAGAAGGTTTAGGTTACCTTCTTTCCAAACAAATCGAGCCAGTAAGTCATTTATTCCAACTAGCATTACATTGATGAATAAGAAGTTACTGCAGGACAGTACTTTAAATAGCACCATGCACTTTCTTTCTAGATGGACTGTCACAGTATGCACAACCACACTTTATTATCCTAGCTATGTGTAGTGGGGTTTGAGTTTTTTGTCCTGACGCTGTGTATGTGTATGTGTATGTGTATGTGTATGTGTATGTGTAGGGGTGTGGTAGGGTTGGGGTGGTTGGGGTGAGGGAAATTCTGTTGTATATTTTGTTTTGTATTCTGTCTTGTCAAATTGTCGTATTGTCTTTTGTATAAATGTATCAGACGTACTGTATGGTGCAGAACAATTTTCCGAAAGGATAAATAAATCTCTATCTATCTATAGATGGATGGATAGATGGATGGATAGATAGATAGATAGATAAACAGATAGATGGATGGATGGATAGATAGATGGATAGATAGATGGATAGATGGATGGATGGATGGATGGATGGATGGATGGATGGATGGATGGATGGATGGATATATGGATGTTTGGATGGATGGATGGATGGATGGATGGATAGATGGATGTTTGGATGGATTGATAGATAGATGGATGGATGGATGGATAGATGGATGGATAGATAGATGGATGGATGGATGGATGGATGGATAGATGGATGTTTGGATGGATGGATGGATGGATGGATAGATGGATGTTTGGATGGATGATGGATGGATGGATAGATGGATGATGGATAGATGGATGGATGGATAGATAGATGGATGATGGATAGATGGATGGATAGATGGATGGATGGATGGATAGATGGATGGATGGATGGATGGATGGATAGATAGATAGATAGATAGATAGATGGATGGATGGATGGATGGATGGATAGATAGATAGATATATAGATAGATGGATAGATAGATGGATAGATAGATAGATGGATATATAGATATATAGATGGATAGATAGATGGATAGATAGATATATAGATGGATAGATAGATGGATAGATAGATGGATATATAGATATATAGATGGATGGATAGATAGATGTTTAGATGGATAGATGGATGGATGGATGGATGGATGGATGGATAGATAGATAGATAGATAGATGGATAGATGGATGGATGGATGGATGGATGGATGGATGGATGGATAGATAGATAGATAGATGGATAGATGGATAGATAGATAGATGGATGGATGGATAGATAGATAGATAGATAGATAGATAGATAGATAGATAGATTTGTTTGTTTAATGTCACTTCTGTTGTTTATGCTTATACAACATTGCAAAATAAAAATATACATTTAACACGCACTGATCTCAACGACCGTCCTCGGCTTTGAAAAACATAATTTTGTTTTTAATCTTCAGAACTTCTGCTGGTTTGTTTTCCACATCTTTTCTTGTTGATGTTAAAATTCATGTTTCTAATCAAACTCTACAGTTTTTTGGCACAAATTAATCTGGCACATGTTAATATTGATAAACCTTTATGCATTTAACGGCATGCATTATAGATTACATCTATGCATTTACATTGTGTTCAAGGCTGCATTTTTTGCATCACTTGCATTGCCTGGGAATCAAACCCATGACCTCGGAGTCGCTGATTTAATGTAGTCTCTTTAAACTCTTGTTTATGCTTATACAGCAATACAATGTAAAGAGTAAAATATTTCCTGTAGCTGATGTAAAGCACACTTGCAACCCTGAGGTCATAGGTTCGATTCAACAGTTCGAAACAACAGTCGTCTTGAATATCAGTATCTATGAGCTCCAGACTCTTTTATCAGTCATTATTTAGTATTGAATGCCATTATAGTTCAGCCTAGTGTGTTTACCATCTTTGATTTACAGAATGCAGCAGGTTTTAGAGATCCAGTTGTGTGTGTGTGTGTGTGTGTGTGTGTGTGTGTGTGAGTGAAACGCCTGTGGTGGTTTTAATCATGCAGGTAAAGGTGAAGTCCTTCATCACGAAGGTTAATGAATCTCTCACGGCACATTCAAATGCTTACAGTAAGTTGACATTTGTTGCTCTTTCCCTTGCTTTTTTTTTTCTTTATGAATGTAAAAACCCTGTGAAAGATGGCTTGATTTTCATGCAGGACGAGTCGCTCGTATGCAGATCGGGGATCGGATGACATTTCAAAGTACTTATTTGTGCAAATCTTTGTTTTAGATTGTAAAGGTCATAGAATGAGTCCCACTTTCTTCATTTAAATAGAACATGAGGAAAACATGCAAAACTCGTCGTCACCACACCGGAGGAGTCATTAGGGGGGTGTGTGTGTGTGTGTGTGTGTGTGTGTGTGTTTTTGAGTGATCGAGTGTGTGTGTGTGTGTGTGTGTGTGTGTGTGTGTGTGTGTGTGTGTGTGTGTGAGTGAGTGAGTGAGTGTGTTTGTGAGTGATCGAGTGTGTGTGTGTGAGTGTGTTTGTGAGTGATCGAGTGTGTGTGTGTGAGTGAGTGTGTTTGTGAGTGATCGAGTGTGTGTGTGTGTGTGTGTGTGTGAGTGAGTGTGTTTGTGAGTGATCGAGTGTGTTTGTGTGTGTGTGAGTGTGTTTGTGAGTGATCGAGTGTGTGTGTGTGTGTGTGAGTGAGTGAGTGAGTGAGTGAGTGAGTGAGTGTGTTTGTGAGTGATCGAGTGTGTGTGTGTGTGTGTGTGTGTGAGTGAGTGAGTGAGTGAGTGAGTGTGTTTGTGAGTGATCGAGTGTGTGTGTGTGTGTGTGTGTGTGTGTGTGTATGTGTGTTCATGTTTTTCTATCCTGGTGGGGACTTCAACCTGAATGCACACAGACTCATGGGGACTTGTGTCACATGAAAAACAAGCTTATAAATCATATAGAATTAGTTTTCTTGGAAATGTAAAAATGCAGACAGTTGTGTGTGATGGGTAGGTTTAGGGGTTGGGTTAGTGTAAGGGGAATAGAATATACAGTTTGGACAGTATAAAAACCATTAAGTCTATGGAGAGTCCTCACAAAGATAGTAAACCAGACATGTGTGTGTGAGTGAGTGAGTGAGTGTGTTTGTGAGTGATCGAGTGTGTGTGTGTGTGTGTGTGAGTGAGTGACTACGTTTACATGCAGCCAATAACCCGTTCAAAACCGGAATATTAGCAATAACCCGGTCACGCACGGCCATGTAAACACCGGCAAAAACCGAATATGCTCATATCCCTGATTTTAAAAACCCGGATATGATCCCTGGGGTACCCCTTTTCTAACCCGAATTTTTGGTCAATTTATCGGCATATTCCAATAGTGATTTGTGTTCTGCGCATGTTCTATTCGCAAGGAATCTTGGTCTTTTGAGTAGAGGAACTTCTCGGCGCATATAAAAACCCGTGTGCAGTATACCGGAAGTAAACATGGCGAGACGCAGCACAGCATACTTTTGGAGCGAGGTCAGTACCAGCACCACAGCGCAAACAAAGGCAATCGCTATCTGCCCCGAACTATTCATTATCCGCGTGCTGCTGCTGCTGCTGTTGTTGTCTTTGGATACAGGAAGAAGAATCGGAAATGACGCATATTGCGTCTTAAGGTTGTCCGTACGTCCAGACGCTAACCGTGCGTCGCCGTTTACATCGGGATATTGCAATTCCATGTTTACAGGAGTAACTCTCTCTGCTCACGCATGTAAACGGGTTATTCCTAATGTTTCAGAAACCCGAATAGTGACCTTAACCCGACCATAACCCGAATATTGGCTGCATGTAAACGTAGTCATTGTGTGTGTGTGTGTTAGTGAGTGATTGTGTGTGAGAGTGAGTGTGTTTGTGAGTGAGTGAGTGAGTGTGTAGTGTGTGTGTGTTTGTTTGTTAGTGAGTGAGTGTGCTTGTGAGTGAGTGTGTTTGTGAGTGAGTGTGTTTGTGAGTGAGTGTGTAGTTTGTGAGTGTGTGTGTGAGTGAGTGAGTGAGAGTGTGTGTGTGTGTGTGTTTGTAAGTGAGTGTGTAGTTTGAGCGTGTGTGTGTGAGAGAGAGAGTGAGTGAGTGAGAGTGTGTTTGTGAGTGAGTGAGTGTGTAGTTTGAGAGTGTGTGTGTGTGCGGGTCCTCAATCATCACGGCTTTCATGTTGAAATTTGTCTTCAGAAAGGACAAAAAACATGTCAGGAGAAGATGCTCGATGAAAAGTCACTAGTTTCTCTAAACTGAGATGAAAAGAAAATCAGGATCATCTGTACAAAACGTCACATGATCAATGACACAAATTTACTTGCATTTAATTGGTCACAAAATTTCATCTTACATTACGACCTTAGTTTTTGTCACTTTTTATTATTAAAGTAATTGATTTTGTCCTTTTTTTTCTGTTGAACACAAAATATATTTTGAACATTTTTGTCCCTAAAATGAAAGTCAACATTTATTAAAACGCGTCTCATTTTATGTCCCACAGATGAACGAATGTCAGTGGCAGAATTTATACATTTATATTTTGAAAAGAAAGAAAATAATTGTTCTCACATTACTTATCTTTAATAGCAATAGCAGAAATCTCCATTAGTTTTAAATGAGCATTCGTTTAGCAGTTCATTGACTTTCACACTTTGTTCCTCATCGTTTATCCTCAGACACTGATGTTCTTCCTCAGTGTTTCGGTCTCGTTTTACAGAACAAACATCTTCTTAAATCAAGATACATTTACTGGAGAAGAAGCAAAATGCCTGAAGATATTAAGAATTGAATCAAAATGAAGTGAGTTTGTGAAATAAACGTGTTTTCTGACTCCATTGGCAGATATTTGTCTTTTTTTAAGCACAAACTCACTTCATTTTGATACATTTTTCATTTTCCAGTCTTAATATCTTCAGTCATTTTGCTTCTCCAGTAAATGTATCTTGATTTAAGAATGTTTAGATATTTGTGCTGGAAAACAAGACAGAAACACTGAGGAAGAACATCATTTTTGCATTTTTTTTAACCATTTCTAGAATAAAAAACCTTATTCAGACTTCATCTGTAGTTTATGGAAAGACGTTTAATACACATGATGGTGATATAGTGAATTAACAGCTGCACTAACTAGTTTTGTTTCATTTTCAGAGAGAATCTCAATCTTCATGTGTCTTGTTTTAAAACAGGAATCTGACCGTATGAAGAATAGAATAGAATAGAATAGAATAGAATAGAATAGAATAGAATGTTCCTCGGATTTATGTTCATGAAGAACAGCTGAAGCTCCTGTCGACGTCTGGACTCTTCTGAGATGGATTGTTTAGTATCCGTCGTCTTTGTAATCGTGTTTATTTTGTGTTTTATTTGAACGTGTTTATCACACAGCCTGAAATATGAGCTCAATATCAGCTTGAGCTTCACATTCAGATCAATATAATAAGCCGTCTCACACTCATCCAGTGACTTTCAAATAATTGAATTTCACCCTCAGCAAGATGAATAGTTTCATAACACATATTGGGTTTGAAGTACATTTGCGGCGTTTCTGGGCATTATATGCGTGTTGAGGATGAATGTCATCAATCAAGCACTTTAATAGTTTGATAATGAGGCTCAGTGACACGCTGTGTCCATTAAACTACATTATCTGAAGAATAAAACACAAAGCTGTGAAACACAGCAAGTCATGTTAGAATATCAGCCTCAACTAAAAGCTCTTAATGAACGTCAAACACGGGTCAGTTCTGCTGGATGGCTCTTATATATATATACATATTAATTTATAAATATATATATATATATATATAGAGAGAGAGAGAGAGAGACAGATGTTGCTGTCAAACTCAAATATTTTCACATTTGATATCTAAATGCTCATCTGAACTCGTTCGTTCCTGAACTTTGATCCTGTTCGTATTTCACTCTCTTTAATCATTTCAACACACATCTCTGTGAGCCTGAGCTCTATACAGTGATGAGAATGAGATTATAGTCATGGAAACGGAGGATGGATGTGCTTGTTTCATAACATAAACATCCTAAAAATAGACTTCATTTTCTTTATGCTAAATTATCATTTATTTCTTCAGGTTTTGGGGGTGAAATATATGACCTGGACAGATTCACGAATTCAGCCTAACTAACTCTAACACTTGTTCTTTTAACGGTTTTCTTTAAAAGCTTCTTTTCTGTGCATGTTTCTTTTAGGTGAAATTTACTGTAAACTATGGCAGCAGTATTAATATTTATTTTAAATTTACAGTAAAAAAATGTTAAAAAAAATTCAATATACCAAATTACTTGAATCTTTCTTGTTGACAACCACCTTAAAATGACATGATTCACAAATCATGAATCAAAGTTCATCATAAGTAGCTTTTCCATATAAGGAGCAAAACACCACGATAACACGCATAAATAATGCAATAAACGGTCATTAGGAAGCATAAGACGGAACATAAAACCCTTATGTACATTACTGATTAAAATAAACATAATTATTCAAATGAAAAATCAGTCACCAGGAATTCTAGGAATGCCACAGTATTTTTTTTTTTTTACCGTAAATTGTAATTTTTCACTTCCAAAAACTGTAAATTTACTGTAAAATGACAAAACAAATTTCCCTTTAGATATATTACAGTTTTTCACCATATTAAGAGAACTTATTGTTAACCAAGTAATGGTTTTTACTGTAGCATTTTTAGTCTTTTGCCATTAAAATAATTTTTTACAGTAAAAATTGTTCAGCTTATTGAACTACCATACAGTATTTTCTTCTGAAAATGCTTTCTTTACTCTTCTTTCTGTGTTTCTAGCCTGCGAGCTGAACTCCATGTGTGACTCTATGCTCATTTAGAAAAGAGAAGTGTGTGTTTGTGTGCGATAGAAAGACCCGGATCTATTAAATCAGATGGTGAACATCAAACCATCTCTGAACGCTCGTCCATCCCTTTCATTCAGCCCTGGTAAAAAGCTCAGGTTTGTGTCAAACAGCTTTTGTTCAAACACACACATTTCTGTGCTTCGTTTGTGCGTTTCAGAGTCTCTAGCAAACGGAAATCCATGGTTTCATGAGTTCATAGCATCAGTTGCTCATGTTGAAGATAAATCGCTCAGTCTGGAGATACAAAACCTCCAATGCCGTGAATAAAAAGCTCAAACAATGCAAAACACCATCAATGCATTCATATCTGACAGAGCTATTGATCTGACAGGAACGAAGCGTTTCAATAAAGACGTATTTCAATCACTGAATTACTACTGTCAAATCTCAACCCATCAGAACATTAAAATAACCGTCTAATAAAACACAAACCCTTTCTGCTCGTATGTATTGATCAGCATTTTTTGCGTTCCAGTAAATATAGGCCTATATATAGACCCGGTTGGATGTTTAAAATGCGTCCCGTAAAGATAAAGGCAATTGGAAAATGGATGGTGGCTTTTAGTTCAGTAAGTGGACGAGCACTTGGCCGTCGCTCTGGTTCTGAAATGTGCCGTCGTATAAACCCTTATTTCTGCTGCGAGCCCAGGCGTGGGTTCATGTCGTTTGATCCAATCACTGCACACAATGCTTTTACAGAGGACGGATCGGCGGGTCGAGCTCATGTCAATTGTGTAGCAATTCTCCACCGGCGAAACCTGAAGCCTCCTGTAATCGACAACAGTTTGAGGCGCGAGAACGCCACACAATCCCATATTTTAGATGTAATGTGATTTTCTGTTCCTGCTGTTTCTTTCCCCTCGACTGATGTCCTGCAACATCTGAGCTATAACCATCATCATCATCATCATCATCATCATCGTCTTGATCTTGTTCTGCGGTTTATATGCAAACGCTGATAATGTCATCAGGATAAACGCTTGTTTTCTTCTCCACACAGCAGGAGTTTCCTTCAAAAGAGCATGTTTGTGTCGTAAAAGGAAACATCTCACCTTGGTTTAGTTCTCTGATACGCAGGAGCTCAAATGAAGGACTCGTCTCATGGACACATGCGTTTTGCTAAAGGCTCATGATCTGAGAAGCCCAAACACACCATCCATTCACGTTTCAAACTCACATTCTTCTGACAGCTGCAGAATGTGTAAAAACACCAACAGACCAGTGTTATTTTACTACTATTATAGTATTTATTCATATTTTCAATAGCATTTATATTTTCAGTAGTAGCTATACATTTTATTTTTAGTAATTTTGTGCTTTTATCATTTTTTTTTTCTCGAGCTTTTTTTTATTTCAGTTTTATTTACAATTTTAGTCATTTTAGTACTTCAAGGCAAGGCAACATTTATGACTTCATATAATATGTATATTTTATTATATTATTATTTTTATATTTTACTCTAACTTCAAGTACCAAACCTAATGTTTATAGTTTTATTTTTTAATTAACAATAACAACAGTGGTCAGTATTAACATGCATTTATATTGTGCATGTAAGCATTTTCAATAGTTTTTAAAAAAAATGTTTTTAAATTTATTTCCATTTTAGCTTTAATAATTGTAGTACTTAACTTAAATGTAATTAATTTCCAAGGTAACATTTCATATTTTTATTTCATTTCAGGTGTTCATTTCTAATATTTTACACTTTATTTTATTTGAGTTTTATTTCAATTATGGAAAACAATTTCTAGTAGTTTTAATTAAAAACAACAACAATGCAAAAGAGCAGAACAGTTTGTTTGTGTCAGAACAAGCCGGATCCGAATCTTGTCCTATTTTATCCCATTGTTTCTCCTCACGCGCCTCATAACAAATGTATGACCTATGCATTTGTTTCATGAAATATCAATATAAATATAGCCTCAAGCTATAGACGTGGCCAAGCATGGCCTACATTTTAGTAAACACAATGACTTAAAGGTCAACTGAGGTACATTATGATGTATGGTGAAATTAAATAAATAAATAAGCCCAAGGGTTTTTTTTTTTGTGCTGTTCAAATTTTTCTTCATCTTTCATTTTTGTCCGGGTCATAAGGGATTTTTCCACCATAACCTCTAACCTGAAATCACGTTAAAACATTGATTATTGTAAATGCATTAAATTCATCATTGTGCTGCAAATTTTGCCATTATCTTCCTTACAACAAAATCATATAGTCTTTCATTTTTCTTTAATTCCCAAACAATGCAACAGAGCTATTGCACTCAATGTCATGATGTTTGCTGTGAATCTGTTGATTTTACTGGGATTTATGTGGTTTTGTTGCATTGCACCATTTGCTGTCCTAATTGATCAATGATCTGAAAATATGTGCTTCTAAAAACATTTCAGTGGCCAAAAACTCTGGAAAACATTGGCTGTGAAAAGTTGGCTAGATGCTGTATATTCACTTGCATTATTTATACACTCTTAAGAAAAATAGAGTACTAAATAGAACCCTTTTTATAAGGTTCTATAAAGAACCATGCTTTTAAAGTGTCATATAGGACCTTAAAGGGATAGTTCACCCAAAAATGTAAATTCTGTCAGTAATTACTCTCCCTCATGTTGTTCAACCCCGTAAGACCTTCGTTCATCTTCGCAACACGAATTAAGATATTTTTGATTAAATCTGAGAGCTGGATCACTCCTCCATAGGCTTCTTCAGGGATTGAAACTTGTTCCCCGAAAAGTTATTAAAGACATCGTTAAAATAGTCCAAGTGACTACAGTGACTCAATCTTAAGTTTATCAAGCGACGAGAATACTTTTTGTGCGCAAAAAAAAACAAAAATAACGACTTTATTTCAACTATTGATTTCCTTCTCTGTGGGCCTCGAGTGAGTTCACTAGTGTAACAGCGCAGCGCTTCTGTGTTGTACGTCACACACATCACACACATGACCAGCGTCGGCCAATAGTGAGCCTACGTGTGACGTAGCACTACGCAATCACACTACGCTAACTGACTAAAGGCCCACAGAGAAGGAAATGAATAGTTGAAATAAAGTCGTTATTTTTGTTTGTTTTTGTGCACAAAAAGTATTCTCGTCGCTTGATAAACTTAAGATTGAGCCACTGTAGTCACTTGGACTATTTTAACGATGTCTTTAATAACTTTTCGGGGAACAAGTTTCAATCCCTTAGAAGCCTATGGAGGAGTGATCCAGCTCTCAGATTTAATCAAAAATATCTTAATTCGTGTTGCGAAGATGAACGAAGGTCTTACGGGGTTGAACAACATGAGGGAGAGTAAATACTGACAGAATTTTCATTTTTGGGTGAACTATCCCTTTAAAAACATAAACATAACACTTAAACATTGTCTTCACAATTTTCACTTTGTGTGTTTTCTCTGATCCGATGGTGAACACATCCTCCGCAACGCATTTGAAACCGATTGCAATCCGATCACACAAACCACTTCAGATCGATTAAAAGTAGAGAGACTAAATGATCTTACCGGTGTTGATGCCGCTCTTTCTCTCTCTCCTATCGAGAAATAAACTGATAAATAAAATGCATATCAGTTGCTTTCGCATATAATTTGCATATTGAATTTGCATATAGTACGGGAATTGAAGATTTACGGTATGATTTGCGGAGACATTCATGTGGCCGAGTGTAAAGGAACAGTTTTAACAAATCGGATAGTAAAAAGTCTTTAGTCACCGGTGATCTAGAAATGTGTGACATGTTTCTAACTTCACATCTCAGTTTCTTCTCTGTAACCTCTTGCACTTTCGCACTCTTCATCTCTCCACAAACACTGTTTGTCCCGCGAGCGGATGGGAAATTGCCTCTGACCCGAGAAATTACATTAGAGCCATTATAAAGTCGTTGAGAAGAGGATCAGACCGTCCTCCAAAGTGCATACATATTTAATTTCTCCACACACACCATCAAAAACTCAAACGATGGAACAATGTTTGTGTCTAGTCTCCCAGTTATGGAAGACAAATCGACTGGACAAGAACATTGCGGTCAAAGGCTTTGGCGGAAGATTTTGGCAGATCTTGCGCTTTAGTTGAAGATTTCAGAGGGGATGTTTTTCTTTATGAATATGGATATGATAAATGATTCTCTTGATGACTGATGTTCATAAGCACATCCACCATGATCTGAGCCTATACACACACTTCAGTATTCCTCATTAGTCAAGGTTAGTGATTTCAACAGTAATTGTTAAAGCAGTTATAGCATGTAACTCATTCGTCACAGAAAGCTATGGCATAATTGAAAACAAGTTGATTATTTTAAATATACTTCTATATTTTATTGAGTACTCTATTACAAATCAAGATTCTTTATTTGGCATTGAACCTTTAACATCAATAGAACGTTCCTTTTCCTTTCCATTGCACAAAATGTTCTTTAAAGTGAAAGGGTTATTGTAAGAAATGTTCACAGGTTGTTTGGCATCACTGCAAACACTCCTTTCTGGAAGCTTTACTTTTAAAAGTATTTAGAAAAAAGTTAGTGGAAATAGTAAATATTCATATTGGCTGTGTGTTTATGCAATATGTTCTCAACTCAAATGTTAATTTGATCCCCTAATGTTGAATTGACCCCTTATTAAGGTCCATTCAACTTATGTTTTTATTCTGTATTTATATGAGTAAAAACAATATTTAGTTTTCAATTCTTGTGGTTAACTTAAAAAATATATTGATTGCAATAAAAAACTTTAAACAGTCCTGATTATAATGCATTATACATACCAGTGTTGTTTTATTTTTATTATAGTTTTAGTAATATTTTGAATGAGCTTTTATTTAATATTTTTTGTTACTTTTTTAAATATTGCTATTTAGGTTAAATTTATTTTTATTTTAGTTTTAGTTCCATTTCATAATTTTAGTGCTTCAACTTAAATTTATTTCAGTTTATTGCCTTTATTGCATTTCTATTATCCAGTTTATATTGTTGCAGCTTTATTTCAATTAACAGACATGTTTTTAATAGTGTTAGTTAACGATAATAACTAGTACGTATAGACAGTCTCATCGCTAGAGGAGACAAGGGAACGATCCTGCAAATGTGGGCGGGGCTTGGTTGTGTCTGTGGGGAATTGATTGGATGGTTGTGGTTTGCTATTGGCTGATCTCATGTGAGTGACAGGTTGCCCCGCCCACATCATCAGAGAAGAGATGCTGCAAGAGGAACTTATTCTGATTCAAGATTATTAAAACAATAATGATGTGCATGGATCAATCATTTAGAATAAACACTGCAATAGTCCATAAAACAATAAGAATTGTTAATTCTGATTTCCCGGAGACCCAAAGCTACGACCCTGCGTATACAGGCTTTATTGAAACTGTGTGCTCAGTCTCTGAGATAATGGAGTTTAGTGACTCGAAGTCCAGCTGTAATCTCATAGATGAGAGTGACTGAAACTGTCACTGCGGAACGAGAGAGAGAAATGTAATATCGCTGAGAGACAGAGCAGTTAAAGGCCAATTTGTGTGTCCAGATCTGGAGGAGCCACTACATCTGATGGAGGCGTTCGAGACGAGATTCACCTCTGACTCCATTACAGGCACATCACACACAATCACTCAGTCATGGCCATAATATTCAGCAAAAACTCAGAACATATACATTTACGGTTTGCATTAATGTTGTTTAAAGATATAAAAAGAAAGCTGGATTTTTTCATTGGGATGGTTAAACTCACTGCTGGTAAAATGGGTCTATTTCAAGATTCAAGCTAATTTTAAGCCATTTTTTTATGGAATATTGCAGTATTTACTATAAATGATTGATCCGTGCACATCATTATTGTTTTAATAATCTTGAATCAGAATAAGTTCCTCTTGCAGCATCTCTTCTCTGATGATGTGGGCGGGGCAACCTGTCACTCACATGAGATCAGCCAATAGCAAACCACAACCATCCAATCAATTCCCCACAGACAAAATCAAGCCCCGCCCACATTTGTTCTCGTTCCAGAAGCGTTTCACGTAACAAAAGACTAGCGTAACTTCCGTTTCATGACAACTTTAAGAGTATTTTTACAATGCATGAATTTTTTTTGGCAACTAGCTGAAATAAAATAAGTTTACTTTTTATGTATTTTATTTCAAGTAAGTGCAATAAGGTAACTGAGTCCTTGTATGAATATTAACCTTGTTTTACTTTTCCAGTTTCCCTCAGACTGAACATCATAAACAGAAACACAGATAAAGCCGGTCATCATCTCAAGTGAGATTCATGTGTAGCCGGTCAAAGTCTGTGATGTGTGTGTGTGGTGAATGGTCACATAGTTGAATAACAAGAGGATTGACTGAGAAATGAAGATGAGACGAGAGAGAGAGTGCAGATAAAGAGGAAGAATGTTAATCCACAGGTTTGCTCCTCTGGAGTCTGATGAAACTGCAGATTCCATCAGTCTGAGATCTGTGTGTTGTAAAGACACGCTGTTCACCTTCAGATAAACACGTTCATCGACTCTAATCATAGTTTCCAACAAAACATTACAGTTAATGTCAATGAAACTTTATGTGTTCATAATTTGGCATATAAAAATGATGAAAAATCACAAATTTAATAGTGTTCATATATCATACATGTTTTTATCAAAAGATCCACTTGCACGACAGATGAAATAATAGTCTTTCTTTTCTTTTTCTATTTTTTGAATTGGAACAGTTTATCGAAACCTTAAATTAAATGTTTATTTTTAAGTTTAAAAATATATGCATATGCGTTTTATGTTTTGTATCATACTTGAATCATCTGGCTTTAATGGCTCATATAGTAAATGAAACTGGATTATTTGTTTTGGTTGAATGTAAAAATATAAATTTTAGGATAATTGAAATTAATTAACTTAATTGTTTTGGACAAAATTAAGACGGTTAACCTTATTTAACTAAACGGCATTGGATTAACCTTATGTAATTAACTTAAGTTTATTGAAATAAATAATGTTACATAAATCCAATGTAACCCAGTTACGTGGAACCTGTTGACATAAAAAAGTTAATTAAATTAATCATATATGATAATTTGCGAGGGGAAAAAAGTTCAGAGGCTCAAACTGAGCAAAAATATGCAATTTGCTGCAGATATTGATATTTATATGTTATACTATTGTTATTATTTTTATATGGACAAAAAGTAAGATGAAATTCTGATGCTTGTAATATAAATCAATGAGATCTTACAATAGTATAGCATATCAATATCAATATCTGCCAAAAAAAAACGTCTTAGTAAGATGATATTTAAATGTGATGATCAAAGCTCATAGTTTTAAAACGTATAATGCAATGCAATACGATGATGACTGACAGATGAACAGCGTGAAATGGTGTTTCAGCAACAGCTCACAGATCAACAGCTTATTGGAAATAGTTTTGAACTGTTGCAATGTATTTTTATTGATATTTCATATCTGCACAGGGAAACACAAGATATTCCCAGATCATCATCTGAACTCTGAGGCCCGAGACTCTTTTAAAGACGGAGCGACTGCGGCTGATGTGAAATGAACACACCAGATCAGGTTTGTGATTTCCCATTATCTCAGTCCTTCCAGGGAATTTCAGTCGTACTCGCAAACAATCGATAGGCTTTAACGGCACACTAACCATGAGGCTAACAGCCTGTGACACTCAGAGAAGGAGAAAAACTTGGGCTAAATATTGACTATAAAAGTTGGATTCATATTCAGAGCAGATTTAGTTTCTGTTGTGGAGGGCCTTTGGTTTTGCCCGTGTAGAAACGGCTCCAAGCGTTTGACCTGAGAGTTCCTTGGCAGGATCCTCGAGAAACTTGAGAGATCTTTTCAAAAGCTTCTCCTGTACTCATTTATGAGGATTGGCCTGAGAGTGAATATCAGAGCGGGCGATCGCTGTGTTTCAGGTGCACTCGCGCTTCATTCTGAGGTTTATTTGTGTTGTTGCCATCCGAAACATTTCAGCTGAAGCCCAGGGCCCGTATTCATAAAGATTCTAAGAATCCTCTCAGAAAACTCTTAATTTAGTTTAAAAACTTTTACGTAGGAGTCTTAGCTTAAGAGCGATTCGGGACCGATCTGAGAGCAACTCTGAGTAAGGAAAAGACAAAAACTTTTATCTTACTAGTGAGGAGGCGGGGCTGACCCCGTTGCTATGTATGACACAATCTTTTGAAGACTGTGATTGGTTGGTTGTCCAAGAAGGAAAAAAGAGAGCGATTTTAAGTATAGGGTCTATTCTAAGCCTTCACTTTGAAATTACATGCGTAATTTTTCCTATTTGACCGTTCTCTCACACACACACACACACACACACACACACACTCACACACACACACACACACACACATTATATATGTGTATATAAATCCTTTTTTTTATTTACCATGCAATTTCCTATAAGGTATTTGATTGTCTTAGAATGATAAAAATTGTTCCACTCTTTCCAATTACACTGATTGCTGGCATGTCTATTTAAGTGGTGGTTTGAAGGATGAGAAAGCCCAACTGGACAGAGGAACAGTGTTTACTGTTAGCCCAGTTAGTGGATGAACACAAGGCCATCCTTAAAGGAAAATTCGGGCAGGGTGTCAATCTATAGCGTCTTATTAACTCACTGTCATCCATTGTCTGCAACTAATTTCTTCTCCCTATTCGTCTTTCTGCCATTTTCTCCTCTGCTAAAGAAACTCTTAAGCCTCTTAAAAGTCCTCGTCCGTACTCCTAACAATTTTGACCTTAAGACCTCTTTTAAGGGTTAAGATGCTTTCTGAATTACTTTTTTCTTTACTAGGATTTTTTCTTTAATTTTAAGAGTAAACGCCCACATTTCTAAGAATTTTCTTAGAATTTTGTCACTAGGAGCTACTCTTTGCATTAAGATTCTTTATGAATACGGGCCCAGATGTCATGAGATCCGCTGATGTGTCTTCAGAGACGAGCGGAAGTGTGTGTGTGTGTGTGTGTGTGTGTGAGAGTGAGAGAGTGGTGTGTGTGTGTGTGTGTGTGTGAGAGTGAGAGAGTGTTTGTGTGAGAGTGTGTGTGTGAGAGAGAGAGTGTGTGTGTGTGTGTGTGTGTGTGTGTGAGAGTGAGAGAGAGAGTGTGTGTGTGTGTGTGTGTGTGTGAGAGAGAGAGAGAGAGAGAGAGAGAGAGAGTGTGTGTGTGTGTGTGAGTGTGTGAGAGAGAGAGAGAGTGTGTGTGTGTGTGTGTGTGTGTGTGAGAGTGAGAGAGAGTGTGTGTGTGTGTGTGTGTGTGTGTGAGAGAGAGAGAGAGAGAGAGAGAGTGTGTGTGTGTGTGTGTGTGAGAGTGAGAGAGAGTGTGTGTGAGTGTGTGTGTGTGTGTGTGTGTGTGTGTGAGAGTGAGAGAGAGTGTGTGTGTGTGTGTGTGTGTGAGAGAGAGAGAGAGAGAGAGAGAGAGAGAGTGTGTGTGTGTGTGAGTGGAGAGGAGAGTTTGGTGGAGAGTGTGAGTGTGTGTGTGTGTGGAGGTGAGTGAGAGAGTGTTTGTGTGGAGGTGTGTGTGTGTGTGTGTGTGTGTGTGTGTTGTGAGAGCAGTGTGTGTGTGTGTGTTTGTGTGTTTGTGTGTGTGTGTGTGTGTGTTTGTGTTGTGTGTGAGTGTGAGATGTGAGAGAGAGTGTTTGTGTGAGAGTTTGTGTGTGTGTGTGTGGAGTGTGAGTGGGAGTGGAGTGTGCGAGTGAGAGAGAGTGTGTGTGTGTGTGTGTGTGTGAGAGTGAGAGAGAGGATGTGTGTGTTGTGTGTTGTGTGTGTTGTGTGTGTTGTGGAGAGAGAGAGAGAGAGAGAGTTGTGTGTTGTGTGTGTGTGTGTGTATGTGTGTGCGTGAGAGAGTGTTTGTGTGAGATGTGTGTGTGTGTGTGTGTGTGTGAGTGAGTGAGAGAGTGTTTGTGTGTGTAGATGTGGGTGTGTGTGTGTGTGTGAGCGTGGGTGGTGTGTGTGTGAGTGTGTGTTTGTGTGTTTGTGTGTGTGTGTGTGTGTGATGAGTGTGAGAGTGCGAGGAGTGTTTGGTGGAGAGTGTGTGTGTGAGTGTGAGGTGAGGGGGAGTGGGAGTGTGAGAGTGAGAGAGTTGTGTGTGGTGTGTAGTGTGTGTGTGTGTGAGTGAGAGAGTGCGAGAGAGTGTGTGTGTGTTGGTGTGTGTGTGTTGTCTGGGTCGTTCCGTTTTGCATAACAAGTCTTTATAAAATGATCTGCTTATGTTGTTATTTAGGAAAGTCTTTCTTATCTATATATATTAATCTATAAAGCCTATATCTTTTGATAGCACATTACTAAGGCCTTAAATGATCAACATATACAATAAAAAACTGTTAGGATTATTTTATATGATTTTTTTATTATATGATTTGTATATTTTCTTTTTATTTTCGTAGGTTCAATCAAAGGCTTTTCAGGTTTTAAACTTGATTATTGACTCAATGAAAAGTAATTGAACACAATAGAAATAAAGAACCATCTTTAAAAATATGACTTTAATTTCATCTAGAATTCCAGACATGAAAATGTTCTGGATCTGCTGGCCGAGATCTGAGTCCCAGTAAATGAGCTTCTCCGTCTACAGGCACATCGACTCTCTTTAAACTCGTTCCTCAGGGAGAAGTGAGAGATGTGGAGGCTCTTCCTATCAGGATTCAGCCGGTGTTTCCGGTGACTGTGAATCCTGTGACCCGACCTCCATCCCTGCCGAACACTGACAGCACTTCAGCACTCCCGAAAACCTGTTCTCTACACTTTCTCAGGTCTTTGGGGTCATTAACTTTTCAGCAAACTGCGTGTTTGAGAGCGCTGAAGAGTCCTTCTGAACATGTCCGTCAGTGTCAGGCTGAACGTGTAGAGCGGAAAACTCAATTTGCGTTTGTTAACTAGTCGTCTGGAAGTTCAGATTTGAGTCTTTTGGTTGTGTAAATGAAATGCATCATTAGAGATACTGTAATCCTGTCATTTTAAAGTCTCCCTGTGGTAAAAATCAAGTTGTTTACATGTCTATGTGGTGTTTTTAATATGCTTTAAGACAAATCATGTGTAAATTCATAAGTCGACAGCATTGCTGAGTATTTTCTCTTTAAAACTGCAGTGAACCAAAGACAGTCTCAAAAACACGCTTTGAAATCGCTGGTGTTTCTGACGTCACAAACTACCTTGTAACCAATCAGATCAACGTGTGATCGTCAACGAGTGGATCTCTGAGTGAGTGAGTGAGTGGAGGCGGGGCTAATTTGCATATTCATAGAACCACGCATACTAAATGAGGCAAGGGTGTCGAGTTACATTCAAGATATTTTAAGGCATGAAGAACATTTTTTCAAAGAAAAAACATTTAAATATGTAATTTTGGTGATCAAAGATGAGTTTTAAGGGATAAAATGATTGATACAGGGGGACTTTAAAAATGTTCAGCGGTTCAGGATGAATTGCATTGTGATTTTTAGCATGCAAAATTTCTTTATGCAATACAGAAAGCTTTAAAGTTTGTGTACTTTTAATTAATATAAGATGTCGCACTGTGAAGTATCGATCTCCTGTTAGTCGCGCAAGTTCATCAACTCTCAAACGTAACTTCTTTGCATTAGCCTGGATAATTTTATGGAATATTTTAACACGACATGATATGCTTAAACTGAGAAGTTTTTCCTTTGAGATTTCCACGTGTAGATGACACCATTGTCAAAACGATCCCCATTCACATGGATCCGCGAAAACGAATAAAAACCCCTGTATTCTGCTGCCAGGCCATTAGATGGCGATGAAACACTACACACTGAACACGTAATACGCATGCGTCTTCAGAGATTCACGTTTTTGTTGTTTACACGGAGACCGTTTTCAAAAACTTGCACTTTGAAACCCGTTTTTGAAAGTTTGCATTTCCAGGCACCCAAAACGCTGTTTTTGTGTAAACTAACAACCAAAACGCATTAATTTAAAAAAAAGTTTTTAGTTGAAAACAGTGTTGTGTAAAAAGCCCCTTAGTTGCACGCAAATGAATGGAAGTCAATGGAATGAAAAGTGACTGTGCATTTAGTGCTGGAGGTTTAACACAAACCCTCAGAAACACACACTTTATCACACAAAGTCTGTATTAAATGCATCATGTGATTGACATGTTCGCCGTGTCAGTGAAATGCTCTTAACTGCAGGATTAGGACACGATATCGAGCCTCTTCAGTCAGATTTCAGCTGAACTCTCCACTTGACTGTGTCAGATATGCTCTGTGTGAATGCTGTGTGTGTTTCGCTGACTGACGAGACGTTGTAATCATTCAAACACCCGTTTTTACTGACACAACAGCTTCAGTATCTGCAGTGAGGTCATGAGTAAAGCATGGGATCCTCTGATGCACGTTTGAACAGATGCTGTGCGACACAGATTTTTTGCGAGCGTGTTTTGACTACGTTTACAGTGTTGCCGTCGTAGCGTTAAATGTTTTGCGTTTCTGATTAGCGGTTGCGTTCGCACACATCTGCAGGAGTCTGATTATGTCTCTCTTACATTTACACCCTTATTTCAATAGCAGATGTGACGGGAGTTCATTAAATATAATCATGGTTTTATGGCTCATGTGTTATAAATAAAATCAAGCTTTTATTTCAGGGAATTTACATGTGCAACTGGAGGATAAACTTGATTTGTGAGTGACGCTTGAACATGTAAAGCTCATTGCAATTGTTGAGGGTGGTTGTTAGGGTGTTGCTATGCAGTTAATATGACTTTTTGTATGTGGTTGTTAGGGTATTGCCGTGCAGTTGCTAGGATGTTGTGGGTGGTTGTTGGGGTGTTGCTATGCAGCTGCTATAATGTTGTGGGTAGTTGCTATAGAGTTGCTGGAATGTTGTGGGTTGTTAGGGTGTTGCTTTGCACTCGTTCAAGTGCTGAGGTTGATTGTTAGCATGATGCTGTGCAATCAACGTGTTGCGGTTGGTAGCTAGGCAACTACCCTAGTAGCTACCCACAGTTGCTAGGATGTTGTGGGTAGTTGTTAGGGTGTTGTTATGCAGTTGCTAGGATGTTATTGTAAGGGTGTTGCTATGCAGTTGCTTGGATGTTGTGTACTATTGTTATGCAGTTGCTATGATGTTGTTGTTAGGGTGTTGCTATGCATTTGCTAGAATGCCGTGGGTGTTTGCTAGGGTGTTGCTATGCATTCACTAGTGTGGATAGAGCGTTGCTATGCAGTCGCTAAGGTGTTATGGCCAGTTAAAATGTTGCTATACAGTCACTAGGGTGTTGGGTGTTGTTAAGGTGTTGCTATGCACCCGTTCGAGTGCTGATGTTGATTGTTTGCATGATACTGTGCAATAACTAGGGTGTTGTGGGTGGTTGTTAGGGCATTGCTATTCAGTTGATAGAGTGTTATTGCTGGTTTCTAGGGCATTGCTATGCAGTCCCTATGGTGTTGTAGGTGATTGTTAGGGTGTTGCATAAATGTGTCTCCACAAAACAGATGTAATCTGATTTACTACTTCTGTGCTGTATGCAAATAAAGTTCTGCTCCATGTAAATATGATAAATATGATTTCCAGATATGTTCATGTCACTGAACCGAGCAGGTTAGTGTATTTTTGTATGACTTAACTGTAATAATTTGACCATTTTGGAGTCTGAGCTTGTTATCCTGTCTGTTTTCTGCTGGATGTTTATGGATGGGATGGTTTTCTTTCTGTTCTGACCTTCTGTTTAAAACCCTTTCTGTGGTAAATTGGTATAAAAAGACCACACAAGAGAGAGGAATGCAGGAGGGTCAGTTTATTAATAATATATAATACATTCTTCAGCAACAGGTAATTCCCACACAACACAAGCATATATCCCCTAGTGCTAAAACTGGAATTGCTAGAATGAACTCAATCTACTACACTTTCTTTCTGTGTCAGATTTAAACAGTGATTCGGTGAGTATTTGGGGTTCTACTACACAACAAACTGCTGAAGAAACCGTGTGATGATGTCTAGGGTTGGACTTGATGTTGAGATGTTTTTCTACCTCCTGGCTGGTTTGTAATGTCCACCGTGTGTCGTCCACATCTGATTTATCACCGGCTCTGTCTGTGGGATCGGGTCGGTATCTCTGCTAAATGAAAAAGCACAGTAAAGATTACTACGAGGCAATAACTCTTCACCTTTCACCTGCGCCCACTCATCTCTCTCAGGCCTGTGTATATAACGTTTGTGTGTGTGTGTGTCTGTGTGTGTGTGTGTGTGTGTGTTTGTGTGTGTGTGTGTGTGTGTGTGCGCGTGTTAGTGTGTGTGTGTGTGTGTGTGTGTGTGAGAGAGTGAGTGAGTGTGTGTCTCTCTCTCTCTCTCTCTCTCTGTGTGTGTGTGTGTGTGTCTGTGTCTGTTTGTCTGTGTGTGTGTGTGTGTGTGTGTGTGTGTGTGTGTCTGTGTCTGTGTCTGTGTGTGTGTGTGTGTGTGTGTGTGTGTGTGTGTGTGATATGCAAATTGCAATCATATAGTGGTAATTGTATTTTCTACCACTGAAGATGTTTAGATATTTTGCTCTGGAGAAGAAGACAAAATCCTAAATGAGATCATCTTTTCTTTTCTTTGCAGTTGTAATGCTCCTGTCTCTGTTACAGCAGAGTTCATGCTTTACATGTTTTCCTGTTCATATTTTTTTATTTTTTTTATTGAATAATAAAACAAAATGGCCATTATAAGCCACCTGAGCTCCTGAGGGAAAACACTGGCATTTAACATTCAAGCATTGATTTGAACCTCTCAGGGAAAAAATGCTCTGTTAATTTCACGTTGAATGAGACGATGTGTTTCGGAGCGCAGAGACTCTTCTGTCACACATAGACCTTATTCACAGCAGCGCCATCTTTGATTTTGAATGGGAATGAAAGCGAGGCTGTGAGGGACAGACATGCATCTCTTCAATGGGCTGTACTGTTATTTAATGTGTTTTTGGATTGTTCTGCTCATGAAACACTGGAAAAATATCTTTCCAAGAAATTTCAGTTGACAAAAAACTCCCGACAATATGAACAGTGGAAAATTGTAATCCAATCACAGCTTAATCGCTGCTCTGAATAAAGTCTATAACTCACAGTAAAAGCCTCGAGCTTCAGTGTCAAAGAGATCAGAGAGGATCAGACTGACACAAACACATATTAACTTAATGAAACATCAAGCTACTGATGTTTACCTGTGTGTTTAATGTCTATCAATGTTGAAAACCATGAAAAACTGTGATACATTTCCCGCATTCTTTGATGAATAGAATGTTCAAAAGAACAGCGTTTATTTGAAATAGAACCTTTGAAATGTCACTGTATCACAGAAATGTTTGTTTACCTGCTGCATTCAACCATGTACAGAATAATCACTGACAATTATGTCATTCATACAGTGTTGTGTTGTGTTGCGAGGAATGCATATTGCTCTTGTCCCTATTCAAGGACTTGAATCATTAGCGAATCCTTCAAAGTGAAGTTAAAATGCATGACTGAACATTGAACGAATCTCTTGTGAAACCGGACTGTGTTTCTCTTTCCTCGTGGTCGGATATCTCCTGTCGTCCTGCTGTGGAACCGGAAGTGATTGATAACATCTGTCGACTCTGTCAAATACTGTTACACGGTAGTTCTGATGACGTATGTTTACACTGACACAGGCTGAAAAAATAACGGGTGAACTTCAGGTTTGAGTTCCTGTGATATTTTTGGCCCAACATGAGGACTTGAGATGAAATTTGATGATTCACGCGGCTTAAAAACAGACTCACTTTTAGTTTCTTTCAGCCTCTGGGCAACATTTGATCAGTTCAGGGCTTTTATATGACAAATCCAAATGCAGGTCGTTTATAATGTGGTTTGTGAATGATAAAACCCCCAGTTTCACTTTTTTTTGCGTAATTCCAAATATATTTGTCCATTGCATTTTACTTTACTAATCTCATGCATGACTGTATGAAGTTTGTACACTGCAAAAAAAAGTATTTTTGTCAAATATCAAAAAAATTCTTAAATCAAGATGCATTTTATATATAAGAAAAATGACATAAGATGTTTAGTCTTTTTCCTGGGGAAAGAAAATTCTAAATTAAGTCCATTTTGCTTAAAACAAGTAAAATTATTTGCAATGGGCTAAGAAAAATATAATCTTAATGCAAATGTAAAATAAGATTTTTTGGCAGATAATTTTACTTGTTTTAAGCAAAATGCACTTAATTTAGTTTTTTTTTTTTTTATCCCAGGAAAAAGACTAAATATCTTATAGAGAAAATGCATCTTGATTCAAGATTTTTTTTTATATTTTGACTGGAAACAAGACAAAAATACCAAGTAAGAATAGCATTTTTTGCAGTGTAGAAAGGGGACGTTTGCTCTTGAATCATGTGATCCATAACTACTCAACACAGACCTAGTGAATCAAATAGTTTCTGCTAGTTATTGCTAGTGTGAACTGTACTTCTCCATCCCTTAAACAGTGCACTCAGTGTCTGAAAAACTTTTTTCTCTGCATTTCTCCTCTTCTCTAGTTTGCTTCTAAATCTAGTTGTCTAATAAACCTGGAATTGAATATTGTTGCTCTTTGATGAATTGCTTTTGTAAGTCTCTTTGTATAAAAGCATCTCTTAAATGCATAGATGCATAAATGCATTAAATATAATTTGATTGCATTGGTAATATTTAGGCTTGTTTCATAAGTGGTGCATATTTAATTCAATGTCTGTATCAGTATTATTTAAGTATTATTAGTAATAGTTTAAATCATTTTAATTTAAATTTTAGTGTAAGTTTGAGTAATTTTGTCATATATATATATTTTTTTTTTTACAAATATATTTCTATATAGCTTTAGTTTATTTAGTTTAAGTTTTAGTAATTTTAGTACTTCAACTAATTTATTTCAGCTAAGGCAACATTTATGATTTTAATACTTTTATTTTTAGTTTCCCATTCTTGATAACCATTTTATAGTTTATGACTATAAATACTTTGGTAACAGAAGCCTTATGTTCTGTTCAGTGCTGTATTCAGTCAAGCTCAGTCTGATGTTACTGTTACGTTCCTGAAACTCAAGGTTGTTGGTCTTTCAGACTTCGACGCATGTCATTTAAATTCAATGTAAATGCATATTTTGAACTCTTTTGAAACCCCAGCATCCAATCGATGTCCTTGAGGCAAAAATAATAACACAAGGCAATAATCATTTTGAGCATGCACAGACCGAACTCTATTCTTCCTCCAAATGAATACCTGTCCTTGCAGACTTTAGCGCTTCGATCAATGGCATCAGTCCAGTGGCCTTGCCTTCGACAGAGACCAAACACTTCCGTAGAGAGGAGGTCAATGAAGCATTCTGCCTCTATAAGTGCAGTGATCTATTCTTCTGCCAGGCTAATTGAGAACGAGAGAGAGACCGAGTAACCAGAACCTGTCTCTCCTCCCTCATCTGGAGTGTGAAGCACCCAATAAAAGCCATAAAAGTGCCAGGCTTAATTGCAAGTGATAGGAAACCCTGGACAGTCTGTGCTTCGCTCTCAGGCCTGAAGATCTCACGCTGGAATATAATCCAGCACCTCGTGAACCGGAAGATTCAGAGATACACGTTTCACTACAGATGCATTTACTCTGTTCACAATGCATATGTGTGCGCTCTTTGATATGGAAGATTGTTTCACCACAGAATAAAACATTTAAAAAGATAATTGTGACTTTAAATCTTAGAATTGCGAGATATAAAGTCAAAATTGCAAGATATAAAGTCAGAATTGCGAGATATAAAGTAAGAATTGCGAGATATAAAGTAAGAATTGCGTGATTTAAAGTAAGAATTGCGAGATATAAAGTAAAAATTGCATGATTTAAAGTAAGAATTGCGTGATATAAAGTAAGAATTGCATGATTTAAAGTCAGAATTGCGAGATATAAAGTAAGAATTGCGTGATATAAAGTAAGAATTGCGTGATTTCAAGTAAAAATAGCGTGATATGAAGTCATAATTGCGTGATTTTAAGTCATAATTTCGTGATATAAAGTCATAATTGCGTGATTATAAAGTCATAATTGTGAGATATAAAGTCATAATAGCGAGATATAAAGTCAAAATTGCGTGATATTAAGTCATAATTGCGTGATATTAAGTCGCAATTGCAAGAAATAAACTCGCAATTCTGACTTTTTTATCTCATATTTCTCACTTTATATCACGCAATTATCACTTTATAACACAATTGCGGCTTTATATCTTGCAATTATCACTTTATATCATGTAATTATCACTTTATAACACAATTGCGACTTTATATCACGCAATTATCACTTTATATCACACAATTATCACTTTATAACTTGGAAATGCGACTTTATATCATGCAATTATCACTTTATATCACGCAGTTCTCACTTTATAACACAATTGTGAGAAAAAAAGTCTGAATTGTGAGATAAAAAGTCGCAATTACCTTTTTTATTTTTTATTCTGTGGCGGAAACAAGCTTTAATACTTTGATATCATGTAAAGTGATCTACAATGATCTGTCATGTGTAATATGTAAAGACTGTGTGAGAAACATGCTGTCTGCATAGAAATTACCAGATGACACCAACTTTGCATCGACATGCAAAACTATCAAATATTATCTTTGTTTCAATTTTTCTTCCTGTGTTTTTTTCCATCTCTATATATTCTATATCAGTGTATGAAGTCTTTGTCGTCCTGCATCATCTCTCCTCATGTCATCTTCACACAAACCTTCAGTTCCTGCACATCTCCTCTATCCTGAACACAGAGAACAGAAAGACGAGGACCGGAGGACAGTGAGTCCGGATGAACCGTGACAACAGAGAACATTCAACTCTCTCGTCCTGTTGCTGTCAGTTCATGTCGGTTTGCAGGATAATCCCGTGACGTTTCTGTTGCTTTGTCATGTGATCTGTCCCTGTTAGTGTCTCTGCCGACAGGAATAAATCTGTAGATCTGAGGATCTCGTGGCTTTTCTCTTCGGTTTCTCTGAAACTCTCTGTCTGTATATTGTAGTTTTAGGACGAGCTGTTTTGGATGTCAGAGGATCAGGTTTTCTTCTTGCTGTTTCCTATGTTATGCGTTTTATTAAGTTGTCATTTCTTGTTCTCGCATTCTGGACTTGTTGCTAAACATCTCCTTTTCTGATTCACAGAAGAATCTGGGGGTTGAGCAAATGATGACAGAATTTTGAGTAGTGAACTATTAATTTATGTGTATATATGTTCACTCTAGATAGATACACAGAGATAGATAGATAGATAGATAGACAGATAGATAGATAGACAGATAGATAGATAGATAGATAGATAGATAGACAGACAGATAGAGATAGATAGATAGACAGATAGATAGATAGATAGATAGATAGACAGATAGATAGATAGATAGATAGATAGATAGACAGATAGATAGATAGATAGATAGATAGATAGATAGATAGACAGATAGATAGATTCACAGATAGATAGATAGATAGATAGATAGATAGAGATAGATAGACAGATACACAGATAGATAGATAGATAGATAGATAGATAGATAGACAGACAGATAGATAGATAGATAGATAGACAGACAGATAGATAGATAGACAGATAGATAGACAGACAGATAGATAGACAGATAGATAGACAGATAGATAGATAGACAGATAGATAGATAGACAGATAGATAGACAGACAGATAGATAGACAGATAGATAGATAGACAGATAGATAGACAGATAGATAGATAGACAGATAGATAGATAGATAGATAGATAGATAGATAGACAGATAGATAGACAGATAGATAGATAGATAGACAGATAGACAGATAGATAGACAGATAGATAGATAGATAGATAGACAGATAGATAGATAGATAGATAGATAGATAGATAGATAGATAGATAGATAGACAGACAGATAGATAGACAGACAGATAGATAGACAGATAGATAGATAGATAGATAGATAGATAGATAGATAGATAGACAGATAGATAGATAGACAGATAGATAGATAGACAGATAGATAGATAGACAGATAGATAGATAGATAGATAGATAGATAGATAGATAGATAGATAGACAGATAGATAGATAGATAGATAGATAGATAGATAGATAGATAGATAGATAGATAGATAGATAGATAGATAGACAGATAGATAGATAGATAGACAGATAGATAGATAGATAGATAGACAGATAGATAGATAGACAGATAGATAGATAGACAGATAGATAGATAGATAGATAGATAGATAGATAGACAGATAGATAGATAGACAGACAGATAGATAGATAGATAGATAGATAGATAGATAGATAGATAGATCTGCAATCTGTCATAGAGACTGAGCACCATTATTTAATTATTTGTTTTCACACCGGTGTATTATAATCGTTATATTGCATTAACTTGCTTCACATGTCAGTCAGATGCTCTGTTTCTGTCTAAGCAGGTGTTTTTATTTTGTTGCACTGTGAACTAGACTTTCTGCCGGTTAACACTTTATTTTTATGGCCTTACTCTACTTACTTACTTTATTGTTTATTTTTACAGGGACAATGCACAATTAGAAGTAATTGCACCAGAGTTAGCTAAAAGCTAATTTGCATCTGCTGTCCCTGGGCAGGTAAACAAATAAAATAACATATACAATATTACATATACACCACATAAAACCTCACAATACATATGTCCAGGAATGTACGATTTACAAATCAGTATATAAAAACAGATCATTTACAACACAGTCATTAGTGGTTGCAGATTTGTTCTGATAGTAGCCAATACTTAAGCTTGTTTTTAAAAATTGTGAAGCTATCAATGTTTCGGATATTTATGGGTAAGGAATTCCATGTGTTGACTTTAGACATTCTACTAACAATAAGTAACTTCACAACTACATATCAATTAACTCTCTAATATTCTCTAATACTCTAATATTAGAGTATTAGTAGACTGTCTGCTTAATATCTGCTAACTCTTTATTTTTAGGCTCCTCAACAGACATTCGACTGACTTTAAGTAACTTTGCAAATTCAATTCAATTAACATTTATTTGTACAGCGCTTTTCACAATACACATCGTTTCAAAGCAGCTTTACAGAAATGCATGAGTCTACATTACAATTTAGAGAACGATCTGTTATCAGAGGAAACTGTCTAAGTTATGCATTTCAGAAATGTACATATACAAATCACAGTTAGCGAAAAATGTTAATAATTTAAGGCCGAAAAAATGAGCTCATTGAAGTAACTTCATGTTAACTTATTCTACTAATCCGAACCCTAAACCTAGCAGTCTACTTATACTCTAATGAGAGTTAGTTGACATGTTGTTGTGAAGTGTGTAAAGTGGACCATCAAAATAAAGTGTAATTTATAACTAGTGTGTGTCCCACAGGATCCGCTGTGTTCAGATAAATGATACTACAGATACTAGCTGTAATTTTAACTGCAGAATCCTCTGTGACTTCATTAATTGGAACAGAAAGCTTAAGTAATGAAACTCTCTGTCCCAAAATCTGACTCCAGAATCCGCAGAGACTCACCTTACAGACAGAAACCAGGGCTTTTCTCCAGGAATCTTCTGCAGTAAAAGCCTGTGACCTCCTTTATTCGCCGTATTGTGGGATTGTGGGAACATGTGATGTTTGTTTCAGAGCTTATTGCTTTTTTAATTAAATTGAGACCTTATTTTTAACATAAGAACACGGTCATTTGTAGCTTGAATATGCGAGGCTTCTGGTGTCATTCAATTTCAGTTATTTTTAGCTGCACAAAACAGCTTGTTATTCTGCTTTACATTGCAAACTGGTATTATTATTTTAATGTATTGTTGTAAGTATAAACACACTGGTTTGTAGCGCAGATATTCACCATTTACTGCACTCTGTTAACAGGGAACAGGGAACGTTCTCAGAGCGTTAGTTATGAACAAAAGTGTCAGGGTTCTGTCAGTTCTGTCTAGTCTATTTCTTGGTTTTGTGACAGAGCTCTGACACTCCTGTTTTGTCTTGTCTGTTTGCATTGTTTCATGTGCTTTCATGTCATGTTTTGTCTTGTGCCATGTAGTCATGTTTGGTGTGAGCACATGGCTTGTCATGTGTGTTTCCGTGTGCCATGTCGATTGTCTAGCCCCGCCCATCTTGATACCTGATTATTGAATCATTATTCCCACCTGTCCTCCCTCGTTACCTGCTCTTGTTTGCTTCCCTATTTATTCTCCTTGTGTTTTCAGTCCTGTGCTGGTTCTTCATCGTATGTAGGCCTACACTGTGTTTCCCTGCTGTGTGCTTCTGTCAAGTCCAAGTCAAGTCAAGTCAAGTCCAAAGTCAAAGTCAAAGTCAAAGTCAAGTCAACCCCCTCAGGGTAGTTTTTGTTGTATTTTGTTGTATTTTTATTATTAAAAAAGCCGATCAACTCTGCACTTCGCTCCTTTCTGACAAAAAGTTCTTCCAGTAACATTAATAGAATGTTTGTGTAAAATTATCTGGTCTTTAAGAAGATAAGCAGAAAAAAAAAAAAAAAATTATACAAAGTTCACAGAATACCATTGAAACTTTTTACCTGGAAATTTCAGTTGGATGTTCGTCTGACGGTTTTTGAATGTAACTGAAGTTTCGGAATGTTCAGAGAACATTCAAAAGTAACATTCCCATAATGTTTCTAAAATGGAATGTTCGCTTAACATTCGCAACATTTTAAAAACTGGACGTTCAGAGGACATTCAGAAATAAAGTTTTCATAACTTAAAGGGAACGTTAGCGAAACATTCTCACTCTAAAAATGCTGGGTTGTTTTAACCCAATTTTGCTTCAAATATGGACAAACCCAAACGTTGGGTTGAAAATGTAATTAAAAAATTTAACCCAACGGCTGGGTTTGTCCATATTTGACCCAAAGTTGGGTTAAAACAACCCAGCATTTTTTACAGTGCATATTTTTGTTAATGATTCTCGCACATTCACAGAAATTAGCTTCTGTGTTACAAAATTATATATTCAATTTACAGTGCAGATGAAGTCAAAGATGCAGCCCATCATTCCTGGTCTCCTGAAGAGGAGTGTGTTTAACAGCGTTTGTCAATGATCTTCTCCACCCTAGAGTTTACCTCAGCACACCTTCACTGCTGCAAAATCTATACGCTCGCGCATTAAATGTCATACGGACAATTTACAGTCATGCTTTTATTTCAATTGAAAATGAAAATACATCAAGTGTCGCCGCAGTCTGCGAGCCGTTTGAGTTTTTAATCAGGTGTACACCATTTGAAAATTGTTTACTGTAGTAAGTACTCATCTCACGGCGCGGAACATTTACGCCTTATATGACACAAAATCAATACGGTCTAAATAAACTTCAGCAACGAGGGAACACACATATATTTCTTTCCTTGTTGTTCATGGCTCTATAAATAATTATTGGGATTCATAAAACTGCTCTTTGACAAGCCATAACGTCCAGGTGGCTCCAATCCCAACTTTTAATATAAAATATTATCTTGAGTTTATAGTTTGGTCGATTTGCTTGTAAATTCAAATACTTCTTTTCTTTCATTTTTTAATGTGTAAATCAAGAATCATAGAACCTCTAAGACTTCTTGTGTTGCTTTCTGGGTATGTTCTTGTCTCTGAGTGAGTTGAGGCCGGTTGCTAGGGTGTTGCTACCGTATGTCGTTGATGTTGTAAGTTTTCTTCCTTCATGAGCACGTGTTGATAAAGATGTATAAACGGCTCCTGACAGTGTTTCTCTGAGGTTTCTGTCCAGTGTTGGTCAGGCATCAGTGCTTCTCGACACTTGTTCAATGTGTCGACTGAATAACTCACTTTACTCTCCTCTAAAGAGTGCATGTTTTTGTCTGAGGAGAGTTTTATGGTTGCAAGAAAAA
>JAVALU010000464.1:0-10000 GCA_030770095.1 Gila robusta
TTCAATGGAAGTCTATGGGAGTTGTTGCTAAGGTGCTCTAAATGGTTGCTAGGGCGTGGCTTGATAGCTTCACAATGATCCTGAGAGACTGATTGGTCGTCTGAGTAAAATGAGCCCGCCCCCTTGTCTCTATGACACTGTGATCCAGAGTTATGTTCAATATAAAAGCGGTTTCTATGGTGTAGGACGGCCATTTCATGGGCCGTCCTACACCATAGTAAGTCAATGGGGAAACTTTGGGCGCTCCTGCCCCCCAGGGGTGCAACTTTTACCCCATTTGTGGTATGTTCTTACAGAGTCTGCCAGCCTCTTCAAATGTGGTAAATTTCACGATTTCTGCGAAATTCACGAGCTCTGAGCTATGACTCGTCAAAGTTTTTCGCAATGTTAAGTCTATGGGATTTTTTTGGGCCGTTTTTCGCCCCTGGGGCGACCATCGTACCCCTGATCGCTTAGAAAAGTCATAGCACACCATTTCCCGAACAGGCCGCACGTTTTGACACCTCATTCGTGGGTCTGTGCCAAAAACTGCGGGAGGAGTAGCGCGTCAAAAAGTGGCCAGAAGAATAAGAAGAATAAGAATAAGAACTAGAAAAAATTGCATTTCCTGCGGAACATGCGTGTGAATGCTTGAAATGCTTAACTGAAATGCAAGAAAGAAAGAAAGAAAAATAAAGAAGGATTAGTTAGAAAGAAAGAAAGATGGATTAGTTAGAGAGAAAGAAAGAAAGATAGATTAGTTAGAAAGAAAGATAGATAGATTAGTTAGAAAGAAAAAAGATAGATTTGTTAGAAAGAAAGATAGATAGATTAGTTAGAAAAAGAAAGAAAGATAGATTAGTTAGAAAAAAAGGAAAGAAAGAAAGAATAGATTAGTTAGAAAGAAAGAAAGAAAGATAAGATTAGTATAGAAAGAAAGAAAGAAAGATTAGTTAGAAAGAAAGATAGATTAGATAGAAAGAAAGAAAGATAGATTAGTTAGAAAGAAAGATTAGGTAGAAAGAAAGAAAGATAGAAGAAAGAAAGAAAGAAAGAAAGAAAGATTAGGTAGAAAGAAAGAAAGAAAGAAAGAAAGAAAGAAAGAAAGAAAGAAAGAAAGAAAGAAAGAAAGAAAGAAAGAAAGATTAGGTAGAAAGAAAGATTAGGTAGAAAGAGAAAGAAAGATTAGGTAGAAAAAAAGAAAGAAAGAAAGAAAGAAAGAAAGAAAGAAAGAAAAATAAAGAAGGATTAGTTAGATAGAAAGAAAGATGGATTAGTTAGAAAGAAAGAAAGATGGATTAGTTAGAAAGAAAGAAAGATGGATTAGTTAGAGAGAAAGAAAAAAGATAGATTCGTTAGAAAGAAAGAAAGATAGATAGATTAGTTCGAAAGAAAGAAAGATAGATTAGTTAGAAAGAAAGATTAGAAAGAAAGAGAAAGAAGAAGAAAGAAAGAAAGAAAGATTAGAAAGTAAGAAAGAAAGAAAGAAAGAAAGATTAGGTAGAGAGAAAGAGAGAGAGAAAGAAAGAAAGAAAGATAGAAAGAAAGATTAGGTAGAAAAAAGAAAGAAAGAAAGAATGAAAGAAAGATTAGTTAGAAAGAAAGAAGATAGATTAGTTAGAAAGAAAGAAAGATAGATTAGTTAGAAAGATAGATTAGTTAGAAAGAAAGATAGATTAGATAGAAAGAAAGATAGATTAGTTAGAAAGAAAGAAAGATAGAAAGAAAGAAAGAAAGAAAGATAGATAGATAGATAGATAGAAAGATAGATAGATAGATAGATAGATAGATAGATAGATAGATAGATAGATAGATAGATAGATAGATAGATAGATAGATAGATAGATAGATAAGTTCATTAGTACATATAGAATGGTAGTTTAATTGAGTCTAGGGCTTCAGGGAGTTTAGATTTGAGTTTTTGTGTTGTACACTACTGGGCCACCGTAGTCTTGGCTCAATTTGAACATGTTGCAATGAAAGTCAATGGGATTTTTATGGTTTTTAATATTAATTTTTAAGAAATCTGAAAGTCACATCAAAAAGAAAAGTAATAGCACACAAGTCATTTAAAAGCTGAACATTTTGATAGTTGAATGGTTTTTGTAGCACAAAGTAGAGAGGAGAAGAAAGCGACCACGGAAGAATACGGAATAATAATAAAGATTTGGATTTCAATAGTGTGAATGCTTGAAGCATTCACACTAATAAGTATGTGAGATAACAATAGTGTTGCTTTGCCATAGGCAAGCACCACTAACTAGAAAAATTGCATTTCCTGCGGAACATGCGTGTGAATGCTTGAAATGCTTAAATGAAATGCACAAACAACTGCAAAATATTGCTAAACAAGCTGAGATGCACAAACAACTGCAAAACAGAGCAAAAATGCAAAAAAAGCTTAATTCAAATGCATTAATAAGCTGAAATGCAAAAAAAGATTAAAAAAAATTGTAGAAAACTAAAGAGTTTAATTAGAGAGGTAGAGAAGTAGACAGAGGTAAATAAATAAAGGGGTAGAGAAAGAGACAGAGGTAGAGAAGTAAAGGAGAACAAAAAAAGAAAGGTAGAGAAAGACAGAGGGATAGATAGATAGATAGATAGATAGATAGATAGATAGATAGATAGATAGATAGATAGATAGATAGATAGATAGATAGATAGATAGATAGATAGATAAATAATTTGGACACAGAAAGTCAAATAGTTAGACAGGCAGATAGATAGAAGAGGATAAAAGGAGGAGTAGAAAGGAGAAGAAGAGATTAGGAAAGGAGGGGAGAAGAGGAGGACAGGAGGAGTAGAGGATGGAAGGAGGAGAAGAGGAGGGAAGAGGGAGGGAGAACAGGAGAAGCAGAAGTATAAATGCAACAAAAACCTGTAGTAATTAAAGTTCCTTCAGAAAAGAGCTCAGTGACTGTCCACCAATCAGAACACAGGAGCAATTATGTGTGTCTCCCTTTGATCTTGTCTAATCAACATCACCTGTGCAATCAGCTTTCCTATTTAGACAGAGGCCAAAATCGCTGATACTTGGCCTCAAACAAACCTCCCTAGAGACAAAACTATAGGTTGTATCGGCGAAATGACCTGACCGTGAGCGAGACAAGGCCTTTGTGAACGATGTGATGTATTTTTTGTGTGGATAGAGTTGAAAAAAGGGACCACTTTGGCGAGTTGAAAAACTGGTCCGTAATGCTCTGATCACTAAAGTTTGACCTGAATTTATAATTGCTGCCAATGGAGGATTGTCTGTCACTCTTGTCCTTTGGAAGGACACAGAGAAAAAATTATAAGTCCGAGGGATTTACTAAACACACGTGAGGAACCACAACAAAAATACCTACGTTTCAAGTATAATTACATGCCCGAAGAGTTAAAATTGTGGCCAGGCCAGCGATTTAAAAATTATTTTTTACGATTAATTTTCAAGCTGGCTCACTCTAGCAGATGACATCACGTGCTCTAGCTCTGAACAGTCTCTCTCATCCGCACTTAAATGTTAAAAAAAATGCACAAAAAGCTTAATAGTTTAAAAATTATAAAAGGTATAAAAAAGAAAAATAATAGCACACAAGTCATTGAAAAGCTGAACATTTTGATACTTGAATGGTTTTTGTAGCACAAAGTAGAGAGGAGTTGAAAGCGACCACGGAAGAATACGGAATAATAATAAAGATTTGGATTTCAATAGTGTGAATGCTTGAAGCATTCACACTAACTAGAAAAATTGCATTTCCTGCGGAACATGCGTGTGAATGCTTGAAATGCTTAACTGAAATGCAAGAAAGAAAGACAGAAAAATAAAGAAGGATTAGTTAGAAAGAAAGAAAGATGGATTAGTTAGAAAGAAAGATGGATTAGTTAGAGAGAAAGAAAGAAAGATAGATTAGTTAGAAAGAAAGAAAGATAGATAGATTAGTTAGAAAGAAAAAAGATAGATTCATTAGAAAGAAAGATAGATAGATTAGTTAGAAAGAAAGAAAGAAAGATAGATTAGTTAGAAAAGAAAGAAAGATTAGAAAGAAAGAAAGATTAGGTAGAGAGAAAGAGAGAGAGAAAGAAAGAAAGAAAGATAGATTAGGTAGAAAGAAAGATTAGGTAGAAAGAAAGAAAGAAAGAAAGATTAGGTAGAAAGAGAAAGAAAAAGAAAGATTGGTTGCAAGTGCGTTGCTAGGCGGTTGCTAGGGTATTCTGGGTGGTTACTATGGTGTTGCTAGGTGGTTGCTAAGGTATTCTGGATGGTTGCTAGGTTGTTGATAGGCGGTTGCTAGGCTGTTCTGGGTGGTTGCTATGGTGTTGCTAGGTGGTTGCTAAGGTATTCTGGATGGTTGCTAGGTTGTTGATAGGCGGTTGCTAGGCTGTTCTGGGTGGTTGCTATGGTGTTGCTAGATGGTTGCTAAGGTATTCTGGATGGTTGCTAGGTTGTTGATAGGCGGTTGCTAGGGTGTTCTGGGTGGTTGCTAGGTGGTTGCTAGGGTGTTCTGGGTGGTTGATAGGCGGTTGCTAGGTGGTTGCTAGGGTATTCTGGGTGGTTGCTAGGGTGTTGCTAGCTGGTTGCTAAGGTATTCTGGATGGTTGCTAGGGTGTTGCTAGGGTGTTCTGGGTGGTTGCTAGGCGGTTGCTAGGGTGTTCTGGGTGGTTGCTAGGCGGTTGCTAAGGTATTCTGGATGGTTGCTAGGGTGTTGCCAGGTGGTTGCTAGGGTGTTCTGGGTGGTTGCTAGGCGGTTGCTAAGGTATTCTGGATGGTTGCTAGGGTGTTGCTTGGTGGTTGCTAGGGTGTTCTGGGTGGTTGCTAGGCGGTTGCTAGGGTGTTCTGGGTGGTTGCTAGGGAATTCTGGGTGGTTGCTAGGGCGTTGCTAGGCAGTTGATAGGGTATTCTTAACATTTCTTGGCATGATTTAGCACTTACCTAATCGCCATTAGCATGTAGCTATTCACAGCTAGCATGTGTAGCATGTTGGAAGTCCTGTTTGCTAGCATGAGTCAAAAGAGCCAACCTCCATCTCTATACGATGTTCTGATGCAGAGATATAGGTCTTGCAAAATGGTTGCTAGGGTACTCTCTTTGATTGCTAGGGAGTGGCTTGGCAGCTGCCAATCATAAAACTCCAAAGGCTGATTGTCAGTGTGAATGATATAAACCAACCCCCATCTCTATACGATGTTTTGATGCAGAGATATAGGTCTTGCAAAACGGTTGCTAGGGTACTCTGTTTGGTTGCTAGGGAGTGGCTTGGCAGCTGCCAATCATGAAGCTCCAAAGTCAATGTGAATGTATAAACCAACCCCCATCTCTATACGATGTTTTGATGCAGAGATATAGGTCTTGCAAAATGGTTGCTAGGGTACTCTGTTTGGTTGCTAGGGAGTGGCTTGGCAGCTGCCAATCATGAAACTCCAAAGGCTGCTTGTAAGTATAAATGATATAAACCAACTCCTATGCCTCTGTGACATTCAGAATGGAAGATATCCCTCTTTGGATTTTGGTTGCTAAGGTGCTCGACAATGGTTGCTAGGGCGTGGCCAGTAAGTGTTGAGGTGATTCAGGATTGGCTGTTTGCTGGCCCGAGTCAAACGAGCCCACCCTCATGTTTCTATGACACTTATATCCTGAGATATCCCTTTGATCTCTTTTAATGGTAGTCAGAAAGAAAGAAAGATTAGGTAGAGAGAAAGAGAGAGAGAAAGAAAGAAAGAAAGATAGATTAGGTAGAAAGATAGATTAGGTAGAAAGAAAGATTAGGTAGAGAAAGAAAGAAAGAAATAAAGAAAGAAAGATTAGGTAGAAAAAAGAAAGAAAGAAAGAAAGAAAGAAAGAAAGATAGATTAGGTAGAAAGAAAGAAAGAGAAAGAAAGAAAGATTAGTTAGAAAGAAAGATAGATAGATTAGTTAGAAAGAAAGAAAGAGAAAGAAAGAAAGATTAGTTAGAAAGAAAGATAGATAGATAGATTAGTTAGAAAGAAAGAAAGCTAGATTAGTTAGAAAGAAAGATAGATTAGGTAGAAAGAAAGATTAGGTAGAAAGAGAAAGAAAGAAAGAAAGAAAGAAAGAAAGAAAGATAGATAGATAGATAGATAGATTAGGTAGAAAGAAAGATTAGGTAGAAAGAGAAAGAAAGATTAGGTAGAAAGAGAAAGAAAGAAAGATTAGGTAGAAAAATTAAAGAAAGAAAGAAAGAAAAATAAAGAAGGATTAGTTAGAAAGAAAGAAAGATGGATTAGTTAGAAAGAAAGAAAGATGGATTAGTTCGAAAGAAAGAAAGATAGATTAGTTAGAAAGAAAGAAAGAAAGATTAGAAAGAAAAAGAAAGAAAGAAAGAAAGAAAGAAAGAAAGAAAGAAAGAAAGAAAGATTAGGTAGAAAAAAGAAAGAAAGACAGAAAGATTAGTTCGAAAGAAAGAAAGATAGATTAGTTAGAAAGAAAGAAAGAAAGATTAGAAAGAAAGAAAGAAAGAAAGAAAGAAAGAAAGATTAGGTAGAAAAAAGAAAGAAAGAAAGAAAGAAAGAAAGAAAGAAAGATTGATAGATAGATTAGGTAGAAAGAAAGATTAGGTAGAAAGAGAAAGAAAGATTAGGTAGAAAGAGAAAGAAAGAAAGATTAGGTAGAAAAAAAGAAAGAAAGAAAGAAAGAAAATAAAGATAGATTAGTTAGAAAGAAAGAAAGAAAGATTAGAAAGAAAGAAAGAAAGAAAGAAAGAGAAAGAAAGAAAGAAAGAAAGAAAGAAAGAAAGATTAGGTAGAAAGAGAAAGAAAGAAAGAAAGAAAGATAGATAGATAGATTAGGTAGAAAGAAAGATTAGGTAGAAAGAGAAAGAAAGATTAGGTAGAAAGAGAAAGAAAGAAAGATTAGGTAGAAAAAAAGAAAGGAAGAAAGAAAGAAAAATAAAGGATTAGTTAGAAAGAAAAAAAATAGATTCGTTAGAAAGAAAGATAGATAGATTAGTTCGAAAGAAAGAAAGATAGATTAGTTAGAAAGAAAGAAAGAAAGAAAGATTAGAAAGAAAGAAAGAAAGAAAGATAGATTAGTTAGAAAGAAAGAAAGAAAGATTAGAAAGAAAGAAAGAAAGAAAGAAAGATTAGGTAGAAAAAAGAAAGAAAGAAAGAAAGATTAGTTAGAAAGAAAGAAAGATAGATAGATTAGTTAGAAAGAAAGAAAGATAGATTAGTTAGAAAGATAGATTAGTTAGAAAGAAAGATAGATTAGATCGAAAGAAAGAAAGAAAGATAGATTAGGTAGAAAGAAAGATTAGGTAGAAAGAGAAAGAAAGAAAGAAAGAAAGAAAGAAAGAAAGAAAGAAAGAAAGATAGATAGATAGATAGATTAGGTAGAAAGAAAGATTATGTAGAAAGAGAAAGAAAGATTAGGTAGAAAAAAAGAAAGAAAGAAAGAAAGAAAGAAAGAAAGAAAGAAAGAAAGAAAGAAAGAAAAATAAAGAAGGATTAGTTAGAAAGAAAGAAAGATGGATTAGTTAGAAAGAAAGAAAGATGGATTAGTTAGAGAGAAAGAAAAAAGATAGATTCGTTAGAAAGAAAGAAAGATAGATTAGTTAGAAAGATAGATTAGTTAGAAAGAAAGATAGATTAGATAGAAAGAAAGAAAGATAGATTAGTTAGAAAGAAAGAAAGAAAGAAAGATAGATAGATTAGTTCGAAAGAAAGAAAGATAGATTAGTTAGAAAGAAAGAAAGATTAGAAAGAAAGAGAAAGAAAGAAAAGAAAGAAAGAAAGAAAGAAAGATTAGAAAGTAAGAAAGAAAGAAAGAAAGAAAGAAAGATTAGGTAGAGAGAAAGAGAGAGAGAAAGAAAGAAAGAAAGATAGATTAGGTAGAAAGAAAGATTAGGAAGAAAGAAAGAAAGATTAGGTAGAAAGAAAGAAAGATAGATAGATTAGTTAGAAAGAAAGAAAGATAGATTTGTTAGAAAGATAGATTAGTTAGAAAGAAAGATAGATTAGATAGAAAGAAAGAAAGATAGATTAGTTAGAAAGAAAGAAAGATAGATAGATAGATAGATAGATAGATAGATAGATAGATAGATAGATAGATAGATAAGTTCATTAGTACATATAGAATGGTAGTTTAATTGAGTCTAGGGCTTCAGGGAGTTTAGATTTGAGTTTTTGTGTTGTACACTACTGGGCCACCGTAGTCTTGGCTCAATTTGAACATGTTGCAATGAAAGTCAATGGGATTTTTATGGTTTTTAATATTAATTTTTAAGAAATCTGAAAGTCACATCAAAAAGAAAAGTAATAGCACACAAGTCATTTAAAAGCTGAACATTGTGATAGTTGAATGGTTTTTGTAGCACAAAGTAGAGAGGAGAAGAAAGCGACCACGGAAGAATACGGAATAATAATAAAGATTTGGATTTCAATAGTGTGAATGCTTGAAGCATTCACACTATAAGATAATAAGTATGTGAGATAACAATAGTGTTGCTTTGCCATAGGCAAGCACCACTAATAATAAGTATGTGAGATAACAATAGTGTTGCTTTGCCATAGGCAAGCACCACTAATAAGAATAATAAGTATGTGAGATAACAATAGTGTTGCTTTGCCATAGGCAAGCACCACTAATTACAGGTTTTCTTTTTTTACTGGTCAAACCCAAATCTTAGTATCCAGCACTCGAAACGATTGGTCCAATCAGATTGTAATACCTATCACCACTAGACTATAGACGTCAAGACGATCCACAGGATTTTAGAGGGGTGGACCTCATTTCTTCTAGATCTGGGGGCAATTTTAAAGTTAAATGCATTAATCTGAACTTTGAGAGTTCAGAAAAAAGCTCAAACCCATGTTCAGCAGGCAGCCTAAAATCATTAGAAAGGATTTTAAAATATTGGGGGTTGCAAAAAAAAAAAAAAACTTCAATCTCAATAAGTGTATTGTGATTCTCAAAACATTTGGTGACCAAATTTCATTAAGTTTAGTAACAACATGTAACAATGTTTACATAAAATATGGTAAATATCAGGTACCGTATATAGCTAGCCTACATGTTCATTTTTCTCAAGGAAAAATCTCTCACTAATGCTGTAAACATACAGGGAGTTGGTATTATTATTAAAGGGTAAAATTAACAACTCAAATATAATGCGGTTTTTATAATAATAGCGTTATAATATTTTTAATGATATGAGTCCAATTATAATATGTAATAGCCTATAGTACATATATTTAGCAAAATACTCCTCTCTATAGGCCTAGTTAATTTTTCTAGCTATGCTGTGGTCATTAAATGGCTTTTCTGAGGTAAATGTTACGTTACGTGATATATTGTTTCTCTAGTTGTTTTATTGACCAATTTCCGTGGTTGAAGCACTGACTGAGTGATTACATGAGACATGATACATTTCAGCAAGTTGTAGGCTACTGTATACATAGTACACTATACATATACAACATAGTTCATTCGAGTTAATTTAATTACTATTAACTAAAGAAGAGCTTTAGAGCAGTTCACGTGCCGCTTGAACCGAGGAGCTACTGCGATCTGTCACGTCACTTTAAAGAGCGCCAAAACGGTATTTATTGTTTGAATTTCATAATAAACTTGACATAATTTGAAAGCTGAGACTTTGATATCAAAAGTAACCTGCCTTGTCTTGTCTATCGGTGTCAGTGGCCTCTTTGCGTCGGGATTTTACATTGCGTGAAAAAACGGAGAATGTCAACACAATGCGTGAGATTTGGCAGCCGCATTACATTTATTAAAAAACGATTTATTAAAAAATGGGGGGGGGGGGGGCTTTGGAGATAACTGGCCCCAGGGCCTTTACAAGTCTAATCCGTCCCTGCTGATTTGGAAACACTTTAACCTGAAGAGAAACTATTATACAAAGTATTAAAGTCATCAAATGAATCACTTGATCTTTAACAAAAGCTGATGATGTTATGAAACTCTCCGTCTCACTGTACATGTACACTACCGTTCAGCAAGGACGCATTCAGTTGACCAAAAGTGACAGTAAAGGCATTTATAATGTTACGAATGAAGTAGGGTGTGTGA
>JAVALU010000464.1:15000-87500 GCA_030770095.1 Gila robusta
TAAGCCATTTCTGCACAGATTTAGCACAAATAATCAACTCGTGAGTCATCATGATATAAGAAATACAGCGTATTGCACAGAATCTGCACATATATGGATTACTTAAACATACAAGTCACTATGCAACAAATAACAGCGCGCTTGTTCATTCAAGCAATAGCGAAGATTAAAAAGCATTTGGCTAACAGAAAATTCATTGTTATTTTCCAGCATCCTACATTTTATTAATGTTCTTTTATTGTATTGATCTGTCCACCTTAAATAGCCTACTTTTTTTGGTGATGAGGATGAAAGAGGAAGAGAGAAGATGCTGGATGACAGGATTTAGTTTGAATAAGAAATTAATGTATGAAATCCAAATTTTATTATATAAGCTGTGATGTAGTTAATCTGGTTTATTTTGGGCTAGTAGAAGTTCTGAATATACTTAAAAATTTAGTAGCCAAATTGGCCGGTGAGTGAAAAAAGTAATTTCAAACCCTGACCATGACATAATATCAAATGTTTTTTTTAATTTACACATCTAAACATTTAACACAAGAAACAAAATTGCGTGAGTCTTGTCTATTTTGCTTAACTATTTGACAAATATTTTTGTTTTCTAATTTGAACATGAAACTGAGATTAATGTTAAAAACAAGAAGCATTTGTTTGTTCTTTGAAAACTTCCTCAAAATCAATCAGTTTAAAGTTTGTTTTGCTTAAATAATTGGCAAAACTCTTTTCCCTAGTTTAAGCATAAATCCAGTGACGCTTAAAACAAGAAACATTTGTTTGTTGAAAACAAAGTGAAATTCTTCCTCCAGATTTTTGTTCCTTCCCTGTGTCCAGATTCCCAGCGTTCCTGCTTTCACCTGCAGGAACAGAACAGGTCCGTCAGAGCATTATTCCCTCCAGATGTGTCCATGTCCGACTGGAACAGACGAGTCGCTCTCCCACGGGGCGCTTCGTGGAATTCCTCAGTCTAATCCCCGTTTAATGGATCCAGTTTCTGTGTGTTTGGAGAAAGGGCTGCAACAGGCCTCTGAGGTAAAGCTAGTTTAAGTAAGGTAAACCTCTCCCGCCGGATTGGGCCTCCAGATTAACATGAGAACCGGAAAGAGCAGGTTTAGACCTTTAGACACCTGTTGGTGACACAGAAGTGTGATCAAATCTGAGATTGGGAACAGGTGAGTGTACTTAAGCAATCGTTCTCATTTCTACACTGTTTTTGTCTTATGAAATATCTAAAAACTCATAAATCAAGAAACATTTACTCGATACAGTACCTGTCAAAAGTTTGGAAACATTAAAATGTAACGTTTTTGAAAAAAAGTCTCTTCTTCTCACCGAGGCTGCATTTATTTGATATAGAATATAGTAAAAATTGTGCAATATTATTACAATGTAAAACAGCTGTTTTCTATGGAAGCTTGTTTCCGCCACAGAATAAAACATTTTAAAAGATAATTGCGACCTTTTTTCTCACAATTGCGAGTTTATATCTCACAATTTTGACTTTATAACACAATTGCGACTTTATATCATGCAATTCTGACTTTATAACTGGCAATTGTGACTTTATATGACGCAATTTTGAGAAAAAAAGTCAGAATCGTGAGATAAAAAGTCGCAATTACCTTTTATATTTTTTATTCTGTGGCGGAAACAAGCTTCCATAGTTGTCTACTGTATGTGAATATATCGTAAAGTGTAATTTATTCCTGTGATCAAAGCTGAATTTTCAGCATCATTACTCCAGTCTTCAGTGTCACATGATCCTTCAGAAATCAGTATAATATGATGATTTGCTGCTCAAGAAACATTTATAATTATTATCAATGTTGTGCTGTGAATATTTGTTGGAACTATGATTTCGGGAAACGTCAAATTGTCTAACTATGTTGGTAACGACGTGACCATAGTTGTCTAATGATGCTCCCAGAATGCATAAAAATAAAGCTTTTTCCCGAACATGTGCAACTATGAGAGAACAAAGGATGATACGAGGGTCTGGTGAGAATCGTTCTGGCCTGAGAAGCTCATTTCGTATAGTAGTGTAAACAAAGGCCGCGGTTTCTAGATGTTCCCTCGGAGTCGTTCATCAGTCCAGCTTGTGGAGATGAGACGGTGTGTTGGCGTTTGCGTCGATCTCAGAGGGTGTGAAGTCTTGAATCATCAGTCCGGAGAGGGAGAGGGAGAGTCTTGGCAGAAGTCGACAGTCGTGTCCGGTTCCCTGTGACGGGCAGCTTTTCCTGGGCAGGATCGAATGATTGTTCTCGGCTTCACTCCACCCAGACGTCTTCCTTCAGCTCAGCCCTGATGTCAATCTCTCACGCTGTACATTAAAAAGCACAGACTTTAATCCACTTAACCCTTTAGCGGTGTCAGGGCCACGGGAAGTGGGGTTGTAAATGCAACGCAAATTTTTGTTCATTTATATTCATAGTAATTTATTTGTAATGAACACTTTAAAGGATTAGTTCACCTCAAAATGAAAATGTCCTAATAATTTACTCACCCCAATGCCATCCAAGATATCCATGTCTTTCTTTCCTCAGTGGAAGAGAAATTAAGTTTTTTGAAGAAAACATTTCTGGATTTTTCTTCGAATAATGGACTTCAATGGCAACCAGCGTTTTGAAGTCCAAATCAATGCAGTTTCAAAGATCTTTGAAGTGCTTTAACGGACTGTGCACGATCGCAGCTGAGGAGGAGGGGCTTATCTAGCGAAACGATAGGTCATTTTCAAAAAAAAAAAAATTATATATATACTTTTTAACTACAATTGTTCGGATTGAGCTGATCTGCAACACGCCGGGAACTTCGTCATCACGTTGAAAGGTCACGCTCGATGTCGCCGGCGTCGGCGGAAGTACCGCCCCACTGTTTACAAAGCGACCAATACAATTTGAACGGTCTTCGCACGGTCGCTTTGTAAACAGTGGGGCGGTACTTCCCGCCGACGCCGGCGACATCGAGCGTGACCTTTCAACGTGATGACGTAGTTCCCTGCGCGTTGCAGATCACCTCAATCCGAACAATTGTAGTTAAAAAGTGTATATATATATTTTTGAAAATGACCTATCGTTTCGCTAGATAAGCCCCTCCTCCTCAGCTGCGATCGTGCACAGTCCGCTAAAGCACTTCAGAGACCTTTGAAACTGCATTGATTTGGACTTCAAATCGCTGGTTGCCATTGATGTCCATTATTCGAAGAAAAATCCAGAAATGTTTTCCTCAAAAAACTTAATTTCTCTTCCACTGAGGAAAGAAAGACATGTGTATCTTGGATGGCATTGGGGTGAGTAAATTATTAGGACATTTTCATTTTGAGGTGAACTAATCCTTTAAGTGGGCTATTTAAGAGGTGTTAGGCCTATTTATATGTTAAATTATGTTTTTTAAAACATACGCGCAGAGTGTGACGTCATATTGTGTGTGTGCGTAGAAAAAAATCGTCTGCAGCTGCTCTATTCCTGAGCTCAACTCCACTGTCGGTGTTGTATGTTGGTGAACGTGATTTCATCAAGAACCACATGTTCCTGGATAAACACCTTTGTTGATCCTGGAACAACTTTCCAATCAACCAATCAGATTTGAGCGACAAGTTTACAGTTTATGTCAAGTTTAGGCTTAAAACCAGGGTGAGGTGCTTCAACATCAGTGTTATTCACCGATCATTTCCCTCTGATTTTAGGGAAAAGTTATGGGTAGGGTTAGGTTTAGGGGTAGGGGTAGGGATTGGGTAAGGACTAAATTTTGGGACAGGAATGTTATTCCAGGATCAACGAAATATGTTGATCCAGGAACGTGTCTTACTTGGCAAAATCACGGTGACCGTTGTTTGTTAGGTACTAGGCAGGTTTTTTCTGTTCATTTCTATTTCCTGTCGCTGTTCAGGCTCTTTTATTGTATATGACAGTGTAAACAGCCCAATAACCCTTTTATTTAAAGGCTAAATTTATGTCCCGTAGACCGGTCCGTTGCATTATGATTGAAAGCAGTATTAATAATTTTAAAAAATGTGATGTTCGGGTGTGTGTGTGTATGTTGTGTTCTCACCGATACGCTTTGTTGTGATTCACGGAGTTTTGACGAGTTTTATAGACTTGATATTGTTTTTTATTCAAGAAAGTGAGTATCACACAACATACTCTCAGTCGTGATAGCCGAGTTGGTTGGCAATGCTACGCCACACATTGTCTATCAAATCGTTGTCCTTGTAGTTTTTGTTAGTTTTGTCAAACAAAACGGGACGCGTCGACACACAAGCAATCAGGAGATCCGTCACTGTTGCTGTGACGTCACCTTCTTTTCCTTGTATGTGATTGGTCGAAGCCTTTTCTGTCGCCGCGAAAGTAAAAAAAAAAAATCGACATAGAAGCGAAAAAAATAAACGTCGTATTTTCGCCGCAGCACATGCGCGTTCATAAAAAATAAATAAAACCATCGCGTGAATTATTCGTGCGTCAAAATCACGTCCAGTGTGATTTACACTTAGTGATCTAAGTGAACTCTTCAATTCAACACAATCTCATTAGTATTCAGATAAAATATTTTGACTGTAAAACAAGACGATACTAAAAAAATGGATTTTTTATGGTTTTATATGATTTTTAAAGAGTCTCTTCTGCTCACCATGGCTTCATTTATTTGATAAAAAATACAGTAAAAACAGTGAAATAGTGATATTTTTCAATGTAAATCAGTTGTTTTCTATGTGAATATATAGTAAAGTGTAATTTATTCCTGTGATCAAACCTGAATTTTTTATGACTCCTGACCCTAAACTTTTGAACTTAATTGTATATCATGAAAACAATATTTTGTGGTTAATACATTTGTATATGTTTACTGTAACTTTGAAAGATATACTTAGATAACCAGGAGCAGAACTGAAAGGCTTTGTAAAACTGAATCTTTAGCACTTTTGTACGGATAGTTTACAAACATTTCATCCAGTTTCTACAGTGTTTTCTGATCACTTCACGTTCAAATCACGTTTCAGCGAAACACTTCAGTGTAAATGTCAAATTCCTGTTGAAGAAAACATCAGTAATGTTCTCATGATGACAGCAGACTTTATTCCAGCACTCACAGTTGTTCCCGATGATGTGTTTCCCATGGGAAGCTGTTGTTTTGGAGCGAGCATGAGGATTGATGGGAACTCTCAGCTTGACCTCCTTACAGAATGTTTACAAAGTGCCCAGTCACATGATCCGTCAGCTGACACTCTGATTGGCTACCTGTGGAGAGACTGTTTGTGTGAGTCAGACAAGAGAAAAATTAGACATTTTTCCAGTAATCTGAATTAAAACAGGTGTGACGTCTGGAGATCTTGAGCGGGAACAAATAATTACGCACTTCATCATTTAATGACAAATTAATGTAAAATCATCTGTAATGGAATCACACTTACCTCTCCATTATGTGGCAATGTAATGTGATCCACAATTACTGGCCATAAATATTCCTTACTGGCCATTTTGCAATATTTTTATCAAGAATATATTTTCTTTAGTAAATGTTTTTGCTCTTTTTACTTCAATTACAATACAATTTTCGCGAATGTTCCTAAACAAGTAACATTTAAAACATGTTAAATGAACGTCTAACTGAAATTTTTCAGAGAAAAATGATATACAATATTTAACAACGTTTATGTAATTGATAGACTAGTTCATTTGGATAACGAATGTTCCATTAACGTTAAGAACGTTTGTTTATAACTTTTGGCTTCCTTCATAGCAATGAAAAATTATTGTCCAAATGAATTTTGATGATGATATTTTCCTGTAATTTAATACTCAGATCTGATTTTATCATGCAAATTAAGGAAGCATTAACAGGGTAATATCAGGTCAGGCTTTGATCACGCTCGTACAAACACCTTCCCTGCGTCAGCGTTCATGAATCTGTTTCTCTTTACGAGTCACACCTATTATTTCAGACGTTACAGGCTTTCGTCCAGCATAAACAAACACACGCCAAGGAACAGAGGAGTGGTGTAGAAGAGGAAGCCCCTCTTACGCTGTGTGTGTGTGTGTGTGTGTGTGTGTGTGTGTGTGTGTGTGTGTGTGTGTGTGTGTGTGTGTGTGTGTGTGTTACTGAAGTCCAGAACAGTAGGTCATGAGCGTGTGTGGCCCTTAACGTGTGCGGCTGGTCATGGGAATGTGGTCAAACGCCTGAAAACTCCCTTTTCTTAAGTATGTTCTTTTGTCTTCACTGGTATTAATGCTAGAATCTCAGTTTCAGTTTTATTAGATATAAAAAAATGCATTAGCTGACCTAAAAAAAATCACAATTCTGGCATTATTTACTCACCCTCAGGTTCTCCTTTCATAGTGACCGTGACTGTCAAGGTCTAACAAGAAACAAAGATGTCTTCATATCAGTGACGTCAAACCTGATGCATCATTTTTTTTATTTGAACGTGAATAAGGATATAATTATAGAGCCCATAATGAATTAATTTTTGCTGTTCTTCATGCAAAGACTTCTTATGGCTTTCAGAAGACTTGAAATATAGTGCTTTTATGTGGGGTTTTTTAACTCTTTTTTTTTTTTCTTTTTTTTTTTGGGAGCTTGACACTATGAACTTCTAGTTGTATGGAAATACAATTCATGAAAATACATTTGATGTTTCAGCAAAAAAAAAGTACTTATTTTGAATAAGTAATTACTTCACGTCTGCTAAAAAAGTATGTTCTAAGGGAGTATGAATGTAATCCGGACATAATATCAGAATATTCAACTATATAAATTGAACATGGTACTTTAAATCTAATAACTTTTATTCTAATTCATTCTAATTCCAACCATTATGAATCGATGTGATGTTAGAAGTGGGCGTTTTATATCGGATTGTTTGTTTCTCCTGAAACTATTTGGTCTAAATGACGTCAGCTGAACAGAAACGTTGATTGTTTCATAGATGAATAAAGTTATTACATGTTGATGAATGATTATGAAGACAAACATGTTTCTTTCTAGAATAACGTCACTGATGAATCATTCCCAATAGGAGAAGGAACATGAATTAAGAGAGTAAATAGAGTCAGAGTTGATGTATGATGACTTGAACAGTATTTGAATGAACAGTCGAACCCGAGGAGCTCTGGGTGGCCAGAATTGCCGTGTCTGGAGGGACAAAAGAGGATTGAAAGAGTGAAAAGGAAGAAGGGATGAAGATTGGCTTTCTTTTCACGCCGGTGGCCTGATGTTGGTTTGGTTCAGGAAATTCCTGTGCTTGTTTCGAGTCCGCAGAGAATCCACTTCCCGTGGTGTTCAGAAGCTCTTCAATCATCAGAAGTCAGAAACACGTCCTTCTGCAGTCTTCTGGAATATATATATATATATATATATATATATGTATATGTACATGTATATGTGTATATGTATATGTATATGTGTATATGTATATGTATATGTGTATATGTATATGTACATGTATATGTGTATATGTATATGTATATGTATATGTGTATATGTATATGTGTATATGTGTATATGTATATGTGTATGTGTATATGTGTATATGTGTATATGTATATGTGTATATGTATATGTGTATATGTGTATATGTATATGTGTATATGTATATGTGTATATGTATATGTATGTATATATATATGTATATGTATATGTGTATATGTGTATATGTATATGTGTATATGTATATGTACATGTATATGTGTATATGTATATGTATATGTATATGTATATGTATATGTGTATATGTATATGTGTATATGTGTATATGTATATGTGTATATGTGTATATGTGTATGTGTATATGTGTATATGTGTATATGTATATGTGTATATGTATATGTGTGTATGTGTATATGTATATGTGTATATGTATATGTGTATATGTATATGTGTGTATATATATATATATGTATATGTGTATATGTATATGTGTATATGTGTATATGTATATGTGTATATGTATATGTGTATATGTATATGTATGTATATATAGCTGGTGCCCTGCTGAAAACTCAAAAACACACACACACACACACACACACACACACACACACACACACACACACACACACACACACACACACACACACACACACACACACACACACACACACACACACACACACACATAATGCACAAGGATATTGTTGTAGTGTATGTGTATATGTGTATATGTATATGTGTATATGTATATGAGTATATGTATATGTGTGTATATATATATGTATATGTGTATATGTGTATATGTATATGTATATGTATATATGTATATGTGTATATGTGTATATGTGTATATGTGTATGTGTATATGTGTATATGTATATGTGTATATGTATATGTGTGTATATATATATATGTATATGTATATGTGTATATGTATATGTGTATATGTGTATATGTGTATATGTATATGTGTATATGTATATGTATATGTATATGTGTATATGTATATGTGTATATGTGTATATGTGTATATGTATATGTGTATATGTATATGTATGTATATATAGCTGGTGCCCTGCTGAAAACTCAAAAAAACACACACACACACACACACACACACACACACACACACACACACACACACACACACACACACACACACACACACACACACACACACACACACACACACACATAATGCACAAGGATATTGTTGTAGTGTATGTATATGTGTATATGTGTATGTGTATATGTGTATATGTATATGTGTATATGTATATGTGTGTATATATATATGTATATGTGTATATGTATATGTGTATATGTGTATATGTATATGTGTATATGTGTATATGTATATGTGTATATGTATATGTGTATATGTATATGTATATGTATGTATATATAGCTGGTGCCCTGCTGAAAACTCAAAAACACACACACATAATGCACAAGGATATTGTTGCTGTGTGTGTGTGTGTGTGTGTGTGTGTGTGTGTGTGTGTGTGTGTGTGTGTGTGTGTGTGTGTGTGTGTGTGTTTTCAGTAGGGCACCAGCAGGCCTGCGGTTTCTGTCAGGCTTTATCTCACATGCATTTCACGCGGATCTTATTACACCCCAAGACATTTACAAGCGTTTTCCTTCTTCAGGAAGCAGAATTCCACTCCTAATGACGGCGCGCACTCGCAGAGGAATCCAGCCTGAGAATCCTTCATATCACCGAGGTAAAACTCACTCACTGTGTGTGTAAAATCACCATCTAAAGAGCAGCAAACGCCAAGCGAACACATTCCTGGTCAGCATTATGGATCACTGAGTTTTCTCATCAATGATGTTGATGCATTTAAACACACTGAACAGGCAAATGTTATGTAATATTAAACTGCATGAAATAACATCTGACAATAATGAGAAGCACATGCTCTTTCAGCCGAGCAATTTCGTGATGTATTCATCTATTATGGCTCTTTATGTATTTAATCAGAAACTAAACAGGAAGGGCCTGCAGAAGTTTGAGACATGCCTTCCATCAGAACAAAACAAGTTACCACATAAAACACCACCCATACAACACCACCCATAAAACACCACCCATACAACACCACCAATACAACACCACCCATACAACACTACCAATACAACACCACCAATACAACACTACCAATACAACACCACCAATACAACACCACCAATACAACACCACTCATACAACACCACCCATACAACACCACCCATACAACACTACCAATACAACACTACCAATACAACACTACCAATACAACACCACCCATACAACACTACCAATACAACACCACCCATACAACACCACCAATACAACACTACCAATACAACACCACCCATACAACACTACCAATACAACACCACCCATACAACACTACCAATACAACACCACCCATACAACACCACCCATACAACACCACCCATACAACACCACCAATACAACACCACCCATACAACACTACCAATACAACACTACCAATACAACACCACCCATACAACACTACCAATACAACACTACCAATACAACACCACCCATACAACACTACCAATACAACACCACCCATACAACACTACCAATACAACACTACCAATACAACACCACCCATACAACACTACCAATACAACACCACCCATACAACACTACCAATACAACACCACCCATACAACACCACCCATACAACACCACCCATACAACACTACCAATACAACACCACCAATACAACACCACCCATACAACACTACCAATACAACACCACCAATACAACATCACCCATACAACACTACCAATACAACACCACCCATACAACACTACCAATACAACACTACCAATACAACACCACCCATACAACACTACCAATACAACACCACCAATACAACACCACCCATACAACACCACCAATACAACACCACCAATACAACACCACCCATACAACACTACCAATACAACACCACCCATACAACACTACCAATACAACACCACCAATACAACACCACCCATACAACACTACCAATACAACACCACCAATACAACACCACCCATACAACACTACCAATACAACACCACCCATACAACACTACCAATACAACACTACCAATACAACACCACCCATACAACACTACCAATACAACACCACCCATACAACACTACCAATACAACACCACCCATACAACACCACCCATACAACACTACCAATACAACACCACCCATACAACACCACCAATACAACACCACCCATACAACACCACCGATACAACACCACCCATACAACACCACCCATACAACCCCACCCGCCCATACACCACCCGTAAAACACCCATAAAACACCATCCATAAAACACCAAGAAACTAAACAAGAAGGGCTTGCGGTAGCAGAAGTTTGAGAAATGCCTTCCATCATCCCAGAACAAAACAAGTTACCACCCATAGAACAACACCCATAAAACACCACCCATACAACACCACCAATACAACACCACCAATACAACACAACCAATACAACATCACCAATACAACATCACCAATACAACACCACCCATAAAACACCACCCATACAACACCACCAATAAAACACCACCAATACAACACCACCAATACAACACCACCCATAAAACACCACCCATACAACACTACCAGTAAAACACCCTTACAACACCACCCATACAACACCACCCGGCCAGCCCCGTGCTGGCTCAATGCCAACAACATGTAGAAAAAATCTGTTGTTTCCTTGGGTTTGTTGCAGGTTTGTTGGAACTTACGTAATCAAATGCAATAAATGTTCCTGTGTGAAACAAATAAACAGTGATACGTGTGTGTTTTATGGCTGCACTGCAGATGTTTTCCATCACTGAATGGCTGAATCCAAACAGTCAACTTCAAAAGCGTCAGATAAGATCTGAGTCTACGAGCACTGCTGATCTTGCCTTCCAAGTAGAGTCAAAGCAAACATGGGAGTCAGACTTTATTTGGAGTTAAAAGTTTGTCAAATGAACTAAAATGCTTCTCAGTGTAAAAGTGTACTGAATATATTCACTTGCACCTGTGAAATAGTTTAATAACGTTGACTAGATTGTTGAAATCTGATGTTAGATGAGACCTCTAGGGTCAAGAACCTGAAGTGAATGTGGAGCGTTTGGAAAATCTGCTAATCCCAACATATCCCACATCCCTGATCGAGGGTTTCCATGCTTGTACGCTCTGCCAGACAATAAAATGGTTTGGATTAATATGTGCACAGCTAAATCATAAGAGGAATCGTCAATATGCACATTTTCGTTATTGGTTTAGCTCCTCCAGACATGGAAAATTTGTGGGTGTGGAAAATATTTTGGGTAGTGAATTTGTTTTGCAGTAATGGCAGAAAACACACATCGGTGGGGACAGTGTGTCTAATTAAGACAGACCTCGTATGATGAGAACAACAAATCTTTGTGTACGATGTGTTTAAAAGAATCATTAAAGTCAGCACGAAACAGAAGTTGTGCTAGTCTTTCTTTCCTTATTGTGATGTACTGTATATCCTAGTGAAACGCTTCGGGAACAAAAACAACAAAAGTGGGCGGAGCTTAATTTTGTCTGATTGGATGGTTGTGGTTTGCTATTGGTGGATCTCATGTGAGTGACAGATTGCCCCGCCCGCATCATCAGAGAAGAGAAGTTATTCTGATTGAAGATTACCAGGAACATGAATTTAAAACAATAATGATGAGTACCGATAAATCTTTTATAATAAACACATTATTCCATTAAAAAAATGCTACTGCTGCTGCTGCTGTACAAATAGCGACTTACAAATGAGGACTAAAGCAAGCGAGTCATCATGAAGAGGCAAAAACAACGCACAAAGTGCTCAAAATACAAAGTTCAGGCATTGCTTAGAGTAGCATAAGCTAGACCAGGGAGGGTTAAAGGAAAAGGAAAGAATTTACTTGGTCAGCATTTGTTGTAGCAGTTGCAGCACTCTTTCATAAACCCTCCACCTTCCCCAGCTCCACCTGTATAGATCTGCCACAGGTAATTATTGTACGCTATATTGCGCTATCCCCACAGAGAAGTATTTCTCTATTTCTAATTACCCGTGGTAGATCTATACACGGCCGCTCTCCCACGGCCCTCGGCTACGTCCTGCTCGCCACATCTTTACCTGTCTGACCTTAAAGGGATAGTTCACCCAAAAATGAAAATTCTGTCAGTAATTACTCTCCCTCATGTTGTTCAACCCCGTAAGACCTTCGTTCATCTTCAGAACACAAATTAAGATATTTGTGATTAAATCTGAGAGCTGGATCACTCCTCCATAGGCTTCTAAGGGATTGAAACTTGTTCCCCGAAAAGTTATTAAAGACATCGTTAAAATAGTCCAAGTGACTACAGTGGCTCAATCTTAAGTTTATCAAGCGACGAGAATACTTTTTGTGCGCAAAAACAAACAAAAATAACGACTTTATTTCAACTATTCATTTCCTTCTCTGTGGGCCTCGAGTCAGTTAGCGTAATGTGATAGCGTAGAGCTACGTCACACGTAGGCTCACTATTGGCCGACGCTGGTCATGTGTGTGATGCGTGTGACGTACAACACAGAAGCGCTGCGCTGTTACACTAGTGAACTCACTCGACGCCCACAGAGAAGGAAATCAATAGTTGAAATAAAGTCGTTATTTTTGTTTGTTTTTGCGCACAAAAAGTATTCTCGTCGCTTGATAAACTGAAGATTGAGCCACTGTAGTCACTTCACAGTTTAATAACTTTTCGGGGAACAAGTTTCAATCCCTTAGAAGCCTATGGAGGAGTGATCCAGCTCTCAGATTTAATCAAAAATATCTTAATTTGTGTTCCGAAGATGAACGAAGGTCTTACGGGGTTGAACAACATGAGGGAGAGTAATTACTGACAGAATTTTCATTTTTGGGTGAACTATCCCTTTAAAAATTCATAATACAGAATTTTTTTTATTCTTTCGACTGACTTGAGTGATTTACAGCCCGGCTTGATCCCCCTCCATCATCTGGAGCAGAATTACACCAGAATATGCACTCTGTCATTCCAGACCGACTCAGACGTTTTCCTGGAGCTTTAACTGTGGTTGGCACCGGACCGAGAGTATTGAGACGAAAAGATCCTGTGCTACTCATATTTATGAACAAAGTCGGAACTCACTGAAGTGCTGCTGCTTTATGTATAATTATAATAATTACACTCATGAGCAAAGCCATTGCTGTGTAAAATGCAGTTCTTGACATTTATATGAAAGTGGTTTGTAAACAAGTCAAGAAGGCCAGACGCTTAATGACAGTGTGCTAATGTTAAGGAGTCGTTTGTTTTGTTTCAGATGGTCATGATAAGTCATAGACGCTCCCGACTCGAAGTTGTTCAAAGAGGTGAGACGCCACGTTTAGGCCAAAATCAGAATCCCAGAATGCATTGCACATATGAGTTTGAGAATTTAAGAAATGGTTGATTTGTAAATATATTATGTTTAATACTTGCAGGATTTTGTTGTAAATTATAAATATATGAAAACAGCATGAATCTTCCATGAGGAAGCATAAAATTGCTAGATTGAATAAAATGTGGAGCGGCTCAAATCAATCCCTTACATGTTCAATAACTTTTTTACAACAAAAATCACTGAACCATCACTGAACTTACTTAAGCTGGACTATTTTCTTCTAGAAACAAACTTTGTTGCATTATTTTCCTGTTGTAAAGCTGCTTTGAAACAATCTGTATTGTAAAGCTCTATATAAATAAAGGTGACATGACATGTACAGTACATTTATGCATTTTAGATGATATCCGAATCAGCTTTTGCGGTTCCATCAGGATGCCGACTTAGAAGAAAACTAGGATTTGGGACAAAAGCATTGTTTCATGCTCGTCCTAAAGACTGATGTTTTATTGTTTGTGTGTTCCTGTTTACAATGTAAACTACCAGTCAAAAGTTTTGGATTGATAAGAATTTTAATGTTTTTAAAAGAAGTCTCTTCTGCTCACCAAGGCTGCATTTATTTGATTAAAAATACAAATATAACAGTAAAATTGTGAAAACGTTATTAAAATTTTAAACAGCGGTTTTCTATGCACTGTAAAAAATTATATGATCAATAAGTTATGACAACATGTGTTTTTACATTGCTTTAACTCATCAAAATATTTTTTTTTATAAGTTATACAAGATTCAACTCATTTTTAAAAGTCAGTTTAAAGTCATTTAAGTTGAAATGACTTAAAGTTGATTGTACTTAAAATTTTAAGGAAGCAACTTTTTTTTTTTTTACAGTGTGTGAATATATAGTAAAGTGTAATTTATTCCTGCATTTTCAGCATCATTACTCCAGTCTTCAGTGTCACATGATCCTTCAGAAATCAGTATAATATGATGATTTGATGCTCAAGAAACATTTATGATTATTATCAATGTTGAAAACAGTTATTTATTCAAAAGAACAGCATTTATCTGAAATAGAAAGCTTGTGTAACATTAAACACTACCGTTCAAAAGGTTGGAGTCAGTAAGAATTTTTATTTTTATTTTTTTTGGGGGGGGGGAGAGAAATAAAAGAAATCAATACTTTTATTCATCAAGGACGAATTAAATTGATCAAAAGTTACAGTCAAGACATTTTTAATGTTAAAAAAGATTAAAAATCTTACCGATCAAAAACTTTTGACTTGAATAAAAAATAAAAAAGCTATCTATGCTTGCATTTGATGGTATGGAAAGCCGCTGATACTGGAATGCAATCCCTGTTGAAGGAAAGGGTGTGGATACAATTACTGCACAAATGACTTGTTATTGCCCAGCAAACTGTAATTACTTCTGACACAGTCTGGCTCCGATGCTCGAGAGCGCCACGGGCGTCTTCCATTAGCACTGGGCTCTCGGTCTGATCACTTGTTTGTATTTAACGTTGACGAAAGCATGCGGTCTTGGCTTTTCCTCACTTCTGGTGGCTTTCCATCTTGAACACAAATGGCTCAGGTGTTGTTTTCATCATGTTTTACTTTTAACCCAAGTTTAACCCCTTTATTATCAAACAGGTGTTTGACTGGACTGAAGCATTAACACACTAATAAAGACAAGCAAGAGGAAACAAGGAAACACTTTTGTGCAACTTAATGACACTTTTGAGGGAACATTAAAGTTTTGTAGGCAGTGGTTCCCATTACTAGGGTGGTTATGTAATGTAAATGTATGGACAGCGAGTCTATAGAGAGTTCTAGAAACTAAAAGTCCCAATAATTTTCCCCATATATGGAAATTGATTTTGACCTACTGTGAGCTACGAGGTTGTTAATTGATATGTTTGTGCTGAAGACATCAGTCAGAATTCATAGTGAAAAACTACATTATTATCCACGATTCTGCACAGAAATCTCCACCAATCAGAGAATCAAAACACGCAAATTGTGTCAAAAGACCCTATATGCTCTCAAAATACTTCAATATTTATGCAAATTTCACAATAAATGTAAAATATGTTGTTGTTTCTATACAGTCAACATCTTTAAATCAACAGTTTCATATTTCTCCTTCATTTTTAATTTAATTATGCTATTCGTAATTGTAGTTGTTTTCCTCATTAAAGCTGTTAAGTTCACAATCTTGTATTTTTGTCTGATTTTCAAATCAAATTTTGTAATTTTGTGATTCTCCTCGTTGCTGCTTGGTTTGGTTTATGGATTTTAACTCTGCATTTACTTGAGAAGCAAATTACTTACAGCATTATGTCTGAGTTTATGCTTTATGCTTAAAACAAGAACAAATATCTGCCAACTGGGTCAGAAAAATAAACTTAATTCAAAGGGAAAACAAGATTATTTTTCTGACCCCTCTGCCAGATATTTGTTCTTGTTTAAAGCATAAAGCATAAACGCAGACATAATACCATAAGTCATTTGTATTTGCTGAATGTTTAGATATTTGTGCTGGAAACTAGTTTTCCAGTGTCTTTAGTGGCAGTGACTTAATTGCATCTTTCTCAGAAAAGTTTAAATTCATCCTTGTTATTTATCTTTTTTCTACTCCAGTAATAGTGATGATTACTGTAAATTTACACACATCCTACTGTCACATATCTCTCTCTCTCTCTCTCTCTCTCTCTCTCTCTCTCTCTCTCTCTCTCTCTCTCTCTCTCTCTCTCTCTCTCTCTCCCAAATGACTCAAGCATGCTGGAAACTGTCTAAATGAGACACTCGTTTTGTGTTCATGTTCATTCAGCATGTCTGGGATCAAAGAAAAGAGTAAAGTTATTATAGGAATGTGTAGCGATTACAAGAAATTACAGGGAATTAAATCATAGTTTAAGATGTGTACTTAAAGTCAGTGACCAGAATAACATGAGTCTTGAGGGTGGGATAAAAATTGCTTGTCTGTATGGTTGCACAATTTGCTCAAAAATGTTGTGATTATATATCAATATGACTGTAAAATAATAGCAATAATAACAATAATAATTGTTCTGTAAAATATTTTTTTTTTATTCTATTATTATTACTAACTTAAAATATTAAAATAAGAATGATTAAAATTGTAATATTTGACTAAAATAAAAAATATGTTAAAAAAAAAAACATTTTATTTTACAGTACAAATGTAAAATTACAATATAAATATTTATGGCTATCTTTTCAGGCATTAAACCATCAAGCTTTTATTTTGGCGTAAAACCACAGGAGGCTTTAAAGCTTCAAAATGTTCGACTGGCATGTAAAAGAACACCTGATAAACGAAGGGCATATATTAGTTTAATTCAATTGCAACCTTTGAGATTTTATACCACATGTAACTAAGTAGGGTGACCAGACGTCCCAAAAAATTCGGGACAGTCCCGAAATCTAAGCTGTTATCCCGAATCCCGAATCCGGCCCTAATTGTCCTGAAAATTATACTAAAGCAAAATCTTGAGTAGTTATTGTCTGATAAAATAAAACTGTCCGTGGAGGTTGAGTCGTCCTCATTGGCTCAAGCATCTTTTTTCTTTCTTTTTTTGAAGTTCTACAAAGATATGTAGGCGCGAATTTAGATATGCATTAAAAAGCAAATTTCTTTTTGTGGCAGATTAAAGACTAATGACAGACTGTTGATCTTTTCATGATCTTTTATTATAGGCTATGTAGTCTAATATCATAGTAGGCCTACCCATAAACACATCCCCCCCCCCCATCTCATCTGGTCACCCTTTAACTAACGCAATTCTGCTTTTATTCCGATTATATTGTCCTTCAGAAAGCATAAAGCTAGTCTGTTGCTCTGCACTTCTGAGATTGCATGTCAACACTAGTGTTGTGTCTCCCGCCCGGTGACGACACACATGAGGCTCTCGTGGGTGTGAATGAGTGAGTTCCACAGAAAGTCCCCTAACCTCACACCATTAGCTTCTTAAAGGGATAGTTCACCCAAAAATGTAAATTCTGTCAGTATTTACTCTCACTCATGTTGTTCAACCCCGTAAGACCTTCGTTCATCTTCGGGACACAAATTAAGATATTTTTGATTAAATCTGAGAGCTGGATCACTCCTACATAGGCTTCTAACTGTACGTTCACAACGCCGCCGACTTGAGCGACAAAGAAGCTCTGGCCGCCCTGCCAAGGACGCTTGTCAAAAAGTACGGGGAAGCTTGTTGACGCTTTGGCTGCTCTGACGTAGCAGGGAGAAGAGAAGTGTCACAACATTAAATGTAATAAACAGAAAAAACAAGCAATACATTGAAGAAACCTTTTATAATGACAGCATTTTTATAACCGTTTTGGTCACATTTGATTGGGGGGGGGGGTAGTTAGTTATTATTATTATTATTTGCATTGTTATTTGCATTAGTGCAATTGGTCAAATCGGTGTTACCGTGAGCAAATGAATTGCATTCCCGCTTAAAACGAGCGTTCATAAATATTTCAAATAAAAGTTGCGCTCATTCTCAAACGTGTATCACTGGATCATGGATAATCGCGAAGTTGTTGTGTTTGGTGCTGCTGTATTGTATTTGCGGAGAAGACGTCGGACTCAGAGATTTTGGGTTCATGACCTATATGCAAACAATGTCATATCATAAATGATAGGAAACCCAGCAACGGTGATGATTAGCTTCTTCTCCATTTTCTCGGAACTAATGTTTTGGTAGGAACGAAAGTTTACATGGTATGTTTCTCTGGAATCAGCCGGCGCGAAGGACGTCGATATTCCGATTGGTTGCTGGCTTTTGTCGCTGAACCGCATCATAGCTCATTACCATAAAGTTGAGCTACTTTCAACTTTCTGATTGACGCTCAAAACGCTCAAAACGCCCAAAACACCCAAAACGCGACGCCGATGGATTTGACGCTCCTTGCAGCGGAGAGAAGCCAGCTTCCATTGAAAATGAATGACTTCCGGTAGCTTTGGAAGCTCAAGTCGGCGGCGGTGTGAACGTACAGTAAGGGATTGAAACTTGTTCCCCGAAAAGTTATTAAAGACGTTAAATAAAATCGTTAAAATAGTCCAAGTGACTACAGTGGCTCAATCTTAAGTTTATCAAGCGACGAGAATACCTTTTGTGCGCAAAAACAAACAAAAATAACGACTTTATTTCAACTATTGATTTCCTTCTCTGTGGGCCTCGAGTGAGTTCACTAGTGTAACAGCGCAGCGCTTCTGTGTTGTACGTCACACGCATCACACACATGACCAGCGTCGGCCAATAGTGAGCCTACGTGTGACGTACAACACAGAAGTGCTGCGCTGTTACACTAGTGAACTCACTCGAGGCCCACAGAGAAGGAAATGAATAGGACTAAACTCATCCACTGTTGAATGAAGAATACAGAAAAACATAGTATTTAGAGGGATAGTTCAGTAAAAAAAGAGCATTTCTTCAATGCTTGAACGCTCTACTAAACAACTTTTTTTGTTGCACAAGGAAAAAGTTTAATATGGTAAGAAATGATGACAGAATTTTCTTTTTTTAAGGAAATATCCCTTTTAAAGGCCCCCTGAAATCAAAATTTCAGTTTTTTAGCTTTTAGTATGAATATGTTAGTCTTAAGGTTATGAATAAGCTGATTTGTTCCATAACAATGACAAAATTCGCATTTAGGAGATATAAGCATTCAAAACTTACAGTCTCTCACTTCCACTGAAATGGATCACGGATTTTTATGACATCACCTTCTCATCACATCTTCTGTCCAATCAAAAGCTCTCTAGAATTTAAAGCTCCGCCCCTACGCTATAAACAATATGGGTTGGAGTGTGTGTTCAGTTGCTCAAACGCTCAAGTTTTATAACGTTTTCCAACTGTACACTGGTTAAGAATGAAATGGCTAGAATTTATTCACAACTCTACTATTGAATTCAATGTATCATCAGCGCTCGGATTCACTTCAATGGTGTTGTCAATTACGACTTGATTCTGTGAGGTAAACTAAACGCTATTGGCTATTTGAAAAGGGGGAGGAGCCATTCAATATGTCCCGCCTTCGCTTCCTGTTTCAGTGGAAATTACGTCAACGCATCAAACAAAGCTGCTCGTTCCAAGACACTTCAGTGGGTCTTTAACGTATATTTGTTTATCAATGAGTAGAAGGTTATGAAGTTTTGATGGTATCTGATGCATACAGGATGAAGAAACTTGCCGTCCAAACACACACTGAAACATTTAGAGCAGGATTTACAACTTTCATTCAGAAATTGCTTGTAAATGTCACAAATAATTACAAAGAAAACAGCAAGTAACACATTAAATTAAAAATGAATAAGAAAAACTTTTTAAGCAGAAAGACTGAGATCATATTTTCTCCAGTAAAGTGAAGAAAAGGAACATTCTTGCGTTGATGTTTTCATGGAGAATATTTGTGTTGCATCATCAAAGCATTGGCTAAAAGCTTCATTGTGTAAAATGACAACAGCCACGTGATAAACTACATTTGCACAGTGAGTCATTGTCAGCTAATAACTCAAACATGTCTATATCAGCTGGTCTAATCTTGTCAAGATTGTTTCAAAGCAACGTCACATTAATAGACAGCTGCAAAATTCATAAATTATGAATCAAGTTCGATTTCAGCTATAAGAAGACTAACCCTAATGTTGCAAAGTTCATCAATTATTAAACGCAGGAGAAACATCATGCAGAGAGTGTTTCATGATGGAATATTAATGATAAAAGTGATATATTTACCCTCCCTTTACATCTTCTGTGTATGAATCACCCGTATCGCTCAATGCAAACAGCATATTTCACACACACAATGGCCTCATTGAGAGCAGCTCGCCTCCTCGTCACTCCCGCTCGAGTTCATGCCTGTTGATTTCCAAAATAGAGGTCAAACACTTTGAGAGACGCGACCCAGGCCGAGAGAGACAGACTGAGTCTGGCAGACGAGAGAAGAGCTTGTCTCCACATGCCAGAGAAAGAGAGACATTTTTTCCATTTTATTTCAAATGAAACACTGAATCCAGCGCTCATCATGAGCATCCTAATGTACCCTGACCTTTGACCTCAAAAAGTCAAAAAGTCACAGTATAATGTAGTACCTGCTCGCTAGATATGTTGCTATGCGGTTGCTAGGGTACGTCACTTTCGATAAAAGCAAAATGCACAAATGTAATTTGGGAATAATGCTGTTTTCATTGAGCAACGCATGTTCCCAAGGTGTTGTGCATTTGCTAGAGCATTATGGGGTGTTTCCAGGGCGTTGCTATGTTACTAAGGTGATACAACTTTTTTTTTTTTTTTTTGCACATTCTTAGACTGTTGAGAGTGGTTGCAGAGTGTTTCTACCTAGTTTCTAAGGTGATGTGAGTTTTATCCGGTTGCCAGGGTGTTGCTATGTGGTTGCTAAGATGATATCAGTGTTTTTTTGCACATTGCTATGCAGTTGCTAGAGTATTATATGTTGTTTCCAGGGTGTTGCTAAGTCCCTGGCTGTTGAGAGTGGTTGCCAGGATGTTTCTACCCAGTTTCTAAGGTAATTCAAGTAGTTGATTAGTCATTTTTACAGCTTACACAGGATATACTGGGCATTGAAATATTGATGTTTTTTAAAGTACATTGCTATGCGGTTGGCAGGGTGTTGCTATGTGGTTGCTAAGATGATTTCAGTGGAGTTATTTTTGCTAGAGTATTATGGGGTGTTTCCAGGGCGTTTCTAAGTTACTAGACTGTTGAGAGTGGTTGCCAGGGCGTTGCTACCCAGTTTTTAAGGTGATATGAGTTTTTAAGTGCATTGCGATATGGTTGGCAGGGTGTTGCTATGTGGTTGCTAAGATGATGTCAGTGGTTTTATGTTGCTTTGTGTTTGTTAGGCTGTTTCTGCTGGTTGCCTGGGCATTGCTATCCAGTTTTTATGGCAATTTGACTGATTCTAAGCACATTGCTTTGCAATTACTTGAGTATTATGGGGTGTTTACAGGGTGTTGCTAAGTTACTATGCTGTTGAGACTGATTGACAGTATGTTTCTATCCAGTAGATAAGTACATTTTAAGTACATTGTCATGCAGTTGCCATGGTGTTGCTATGGGGTTGCTAAGATGATGTCAGTGGTTTTAGCACGTTGCTATGTGTTTGTCAGGGTGTTCTTGCTGGTTGCCAAGGCATTGCTATCCAGTTGCTATGGGAATTTGACTTGTATTTAGTGCATTTGCTAAGGTGTGGAATGATTTGAGAAATCCTTCAATGCTGCAGGATGAAATATTGACTATTTTGCCATTAAAGCAAAACAAATGGACTTCAATAATAGTGTTTTTATTGTTGTTAAGGGACACCGTTTAAGCATTGTTAATTTAACACAAATATTCTCTCAGCGTTCTATATTTGGCTCGGTGCAAAAGAAAACAATATTAAAAGTCGAGATGTAATGATATCTTGGCAATGGGATGTGATTACCTCAAAATTACCTCAACTTGTAAATGTTGATGCAAAATATTATCACTCTAAGCCAATGCGGCTGATCCAAAACAGCCCAAAGCAACAACAAAGAATGACTCGACTCAGCAGAGAGCAGTTTTTGCATGTTTAGGTTTGCTGCTAATGCCAAAGAGACCTGTCATTTAATGACTGAACACTTCAAAACAAGTGCCATAATGATGATTACAGCCGTGGAAGATATTTCTTTGAGAAACAGCAAGAGAGAGACATATGAATGACAGGGTGTCGGTGCAAGTGTGATCAATCCAGACATTGTTGTATAGCAACGTTACTTTGAAACTCATGGTTTTAAGAGACTCGTAGTCTCTTCATTTCTGGAGCACAAACTGAAGTTTAACTCTCCGTTGATGAGATTAAACACTATGTATATTTGACTGTCTGACACAGATTTACAGTCTGAATTCTTTGATTTGTTTGACAGATTAGATCACACTTACACTTCACTAGTGACACGAATGGCAAATTTAAATCGACAGCTAAAGCCAAAATTCATCCACACCCTTATAGTTCAACACAGATGTTTATCCACATGTAAACTTCACTGAGTGACCAGAAACTTGAAGAGATGCAGAAGACGTAGGATAGAGACTATTCCTAATCTAAAACAGCAGAACTGATGATACACGCAAGAATAATATCAAATCAGGTTTTACCAATTCATGAGCACGCATAACAGAAAACAAGTGTTTTTAAGTACACGGTTGCCAGGGTGTTGCTATGTTGTTCTGATTGTTTTTTAGCACATTGCTGTGCAGTTGCCAGAGGATCATGGAGTGTTTCCAGGGCATTGCTAAGTTTCTAGGCTGGGGAAAGTGGTTGCCAGGTCGTTTCTACCAAGATTAAAACGTTTTTTTAAGTACATTGTCATGCAGTTGCCAGGGTGTTGCTCTGGGGTTGCTAAGATGTTGTCAGTGGTCTTTTAGCACATTGCTATGCAGTTGCTAGAGTATTATGTTGTGTTTCCTGGGCGTTGCTAAGTTAGGCTGTTGATAGGGGTTGCCTAGTTTATTAATCGTTTATTAATTAAGGCGTGCCCCCAGCGTGGGCAGTGGGCAGGTCTAATGGACCTGTACGGGAGAGTAAGACGACCCCGCCCTACCACAAGTCATAGGGGCTCACCTTAGGCAAGTGACAGTACCCCTTTTTGCCTCCCAACTATGGGTCAAACAGTAGATGTCAATTCGGCAGCAGGAGTTGGCAGCTGTTGTAGAGCATTGGAACGTTTTCCTGGTTGGTCTACCACAGCTTTCTTGGTGGGCGGATGATCCTTTGCGGGACAACGGTCAGCGAGTATGAGGCCAAGTTAGCAGGCTACTGCGGGGCGATCCTGCGTTGCTCTTGACTGTCGTGCTTGCACTCCGTCAGATTCAGTGGCGTAGGACCCAGAGGGAGGCGTTTGTCTTGGGCAAACATCCGTCTTCTGTATTCTGCCCTGGCACTCGGTGCTATAGCATGCATGGAAAGTCATACACATATTCAACGACTGGCAAATCGGGAGCCCTTGTACTCAAGGGCTGTCGTTGCTCGGCAGGACACGCGTGCAAGGCAGGCGCGGTCAGGTCGACATTCTGCAACTGCCTCCTCTTCTCTGAATTTGGCGTGCTGGAACATCAGAAGTCTTGGGGTGCACTCCGACCTCAACAGTGCTCCTCGGAAATCAGCCGTCATTGATTGCGAACTATTTCGCCTCAGAGTGGATATTGCTGCTATAAGCGAGACTTGGCTGTTGGGTAGTGGCTCTGTGCGCGAGAGGAACTACACCATTTTCTGGTGTGGTCATCCAGACGACCATCGTCCGATGCATGGAGTCAGCTTTGCTGTGCGGAACACCCTGCTGTCCACCGTCTCTCAACCAACTGCTTGCTCTCCACGCCTAATGTCCATGCGGATGTCACACTCAGCTGGCTTTCTCACTCTCCTCTCTGCCTATGCACCCACTCTAGGCACGACCCCTGAGGACAAGGAAGCCTTTTATGCCCACGTTAGCGAGGTCATTCGTTCCGTCCCGGCCGGGGAGGATTTAGCTCTGCTTGGGGACTTCAATGCCAGAGTTGGAGGGGATGTCACTGCCTGGAGGCCAATCTTGGGTCATTTTGGGATTGGTAGCATCAATGACAACGGCCAACGTCTCCTTGAGTTGTGCGCTGCTTATGGCCTATGCTTACCGGGATCCTTCTCATCTGGAACTATCAGATCCAAGGTTACCTGGATGCATCCCCGGTCCAAACACTGGCACCAACTTGATCACATTATTGTCAGGAGGAGCCAACTCAACGCTGTCAAGAGGTACAGGAGTATGCACTCTGCAGACTGTGACACCGACCACGCCCTTGTCCGCTGCACTCTAAAACTCACCCCAAAGAAGATTCACAGTGCCACTCCAAAGCCCACTCCAAAGCTAAACATTGAGCTCATGCGGAAACATGAATACGTGGCAAGTTTCCGTGCGCGTATGGTGGGCCTTCCCTTCAGAGTTGACAGCACTCCTGAAAACACGTGGGCCGAGCTAAGAGCTTCCATGACGGAGGCTGCATCTGAGGTCTTCGGCCTTTGTAGAAGGAAACAGCCGGATTGGTTCCTTGCAAGCTCTGCTATTCTGCTCCCGGCCCTAGCTGACAAGCGTGCTGCCCGTCTCAGTGCTCTCCAAGCCAGTAATGACTCCACCATTGCTCACTATCGTAAGGCCAGGAATGACGTCAAGCATCTTACACGCCAGGCCTACGAGCAGTACTGGCAGGACCTCAGTGAGAAGGTAGAACGGTGTGCAAGTACTGGGGATGTACAGCGGCATCAATGAGGCTCTGGGTCCTAGAGCGAAAAAAACAGCATCTTTGCGAGCCACTGATGGCTCCGTTGTCAACGACCTCCCAGGCCAGCTTGGTAGATGGGTCGAGCATTACAGCTTGCTGTATGGCACTCCTGTGGACGCCGACTTGAACGCTGTTTCTGCTGCTGTACCACAACTACCTGTCCTCAACGAGCTGGATACGGAGATCTCAGCAATGGAAATAGAGCATGCAATTGCAGCTCTGAAGAACAACAAGTCACCGGGCAGCGATGGAATTCCAGCGGAGCTGCTGAAGTGTGGTGGGCCAGTGCTGGTCAGGCGGCTTCACTGCCTGTTTCGATGCTGTTGGCAGAACAAATGCATCCCTAGTGAACTCAAGAATGCCAACATCGTCACTCTTTATAAAAATAAGGGCGACAGGCAGGACTGCAACAACTACCGAGGCATTTCGCTCCTTAGCCTTCCGGGAAAATGCCTTGCCCGCGTAATCCTTCCAAGGCTGCAGCGCATTGCTGACCAGGTGCTGCCGGAGAGTCAGTGCAGCTTCCGTGCTGGTCTTTCGACCTTGGACATGATTTTCTCGGTACGCCAGCTTCAGGAAAAGTGTGCGGAACAGCAACGCCCATTGTACATGGTGTTTGTTGATCTGACTAAGGCTTTCGATTATGTGAGTCGCTCTGGTCTCTTCCATGTTCTGCAGCGACTCGGTTGTCCGGCAACTCTTTGAGTTGCTCTTTGAGCAACGGTTGAGTGGCAATACTCCAAGGCTTCCATGATGGGATGCGGGCAACCGTACAGTTCAACGGTGCCCGCTCAAATGAGTTTGATGTCTGCTGTGGAGTAAAGCAGGGGTGTGTCCTCGCTCCCACCTTGTTTGGCATCTATTTCTCGGCTGTGCTGCGACGGGCGTTTCCTGATCCGGTTGGGGTTCTGCTGCACACTAGGTATGATGGCAACTTCTTCAGCTTGGCTCGTCTGAGGGCCAGAACCAGGGTAAAATGTCCTTGTGCGCAAGTTGCTTTACGCAGATGACGCTGCCTTCGTGGCTCACACTGAACAAGAAATTCAGGAGATGTGCAATTCTTTTGCTGCTGCCTGCACAGAGTTCGGACTTACCATAAGCCTCAAGAAGACAGTGGTGATGGCTCAGAACGTTCCTGCTTCCCCTCACGTCACCATCAGCACAGTGCTGTCGGCTGTCGAGAAATTCATCTACCTCGGCTCAACCTTGACAGCAAACAACACCCTTGATGCTGAACTGAATACCAGGATCGGTCGTGCCTCAACAACCTTTGGGCGGCTTCAGTCTCGCGTCTGGAACAACAGCCACCTTTCTCTCAAAATAAAGGTGCGAGTATATGAGTCCTGTGTGCTCTCCGTTCTGCTATATGGAAGCGAAACGTGGCCTACATACCAGCGGCAGGAGCACAAGCTTAATGCTTTTCACTTCCGTTGCCTACGACTGATCCTTGGCCTGTCATGGCAGGATCGGGTCCCGAACACCACTGTGCTGAAGCTCACTAACAGCAGTGACATGTACACCATGTTCCGGAGGAGGCGACTCAGATGGATCGGCCATGTACGTCGTATGCCAGATGAACGTCTCCCAAAGTCCATCTTCCATGGGGAGTTAGCTGTGGGACACCGCCCTCGTGGCCGACCCAAGCTCCGCTTTAAGGATGTCGTCAAGCGGGACATGAATGTCTTTAACATCAACCCTGACCAATGGCATCACCTTGCGGAAGACCGGGCAGCTTGGCGGTCTGCGCTGACAGAAGGCACGACTCTGTCCTGCCATGCTTACATCAGCTTTTGCACAGAAAGACGGCATGCTAGACACCGTTCAGATCGGCGCTTGCGCTGTAAAAGGCCTTGATGATGAGTTTATTAATCATTTTTACAGCTTATACAGGGTACATTGCGCATTGAACTGCTTATGATATGAGTTTGTTTTTTATGTGCATTGCTATGCAATTGTCGGGGTGTTGCTATGCGGTTGCTAAGATGATGTCAGTGGTTTTTAGCATGCTTTTATGTTTTTTTTAGGGTGTTCCTGCTGATTGCCTGGTCATTGCTATCCAGTTTCTATGGTAATTTGACTGATTTTTAGCACATTTCTATGCAGTTGCTAGAGAATTATGGGGTTTCTGGGGCGTTGCTAAGTTACTAAGCTGTTGAGAGTGGTTGCCAGGATGTTTCTACCCAGTTTTAAGGTGATGTGTTTTTTTAAGGTATGCTGCAATGCGGTTGCCAGGGTGTTGCTATGTGGTTGCTGGATGATGTCAGTGGTTTTTAGCATGTTGCTATGTGTTTGTTAGGGTGTCCAGTTTCCATGGTAATTTGACAGATTTTAAGCACATTTCTATGCAGTTCTATGGATCATTCAGTGCTGCAGGATTTCACCATTTTAAGTGCACTTCACAAGGGCAGGTTCTAGGGATCAACAACATAATGTCTACAGACACTTATTTAATCACATTATATGTACAGTCTGTAAATACGTTTGTGCAGTGATGCCAGAGAAAATATTGCTATTGCTAAAGTTATGCATCAGATGGTTAAACGCCTTCATGCATGGAGTTAAAATTTTCCCCTAAACGCCTCATAAAAGTGTTTGTAGTTCTTCATGTGTGCACTGGCTGATGTGATGCATTCTGTGACACTGAATCATTATGTGTGCCTGATGTAATGGCTGCTGGGATACGTTAAATGTTACTGAAGTTTAAATGTGGTTCGAGAACAAACCATCTGGTCATATTAGGACAGACGCGCGGGTCACATGAACACTCATAACCGTACAGATGTATTTAATCCCTCCTGATGATTTAAAGATCACATTAAAGTTTATTGTGTCTTTCCTGCTTCAGGGTTGCATGTGGAACATCTGCAGCAACATCACACAAATACACAAATCACCCTAGCGACCACCCCGAGTACCCAAGCAACCGCATAGCAACACCCTAGCAACCACCTTGAATGCCCTAGCAACCACATAGCACCAGCCTTGCCACCACCCTGAGTACCCTAGTAACCGCATAGCAAACGATTTCTCTGAGAGACTGAAAAGCATAGCAACACCCAAGCAACCACCCCGAGTACCCTAGCAACCGCATAGCGACACCTTAGCAACCACCTCGAGTGCCCTAGCAACCACATAGCGCCAGCCTTGCCACCACCCTGAGTACCCTAGGAACCGCATAGCAAGTGATTTGTCTGAGAGACTGAAAAGCATAGCAACACCCAAGCAACCACCCCGAATTCCCTAGCAACCGCATAGCAACACCTTAGCAACCACCTCAAGTGCCCTAGCAACCACATAGCGCCAGCCTTGCCACCACCCTGAGTACCCTAGGAACCGCATAGCAAGTGATTTGTCTGAGAGACTGAAAAGCATAGCAACACCCAAGCAACCACCCCGAGTACCCTAGAAACCGCATAGAGACACCTTAGCAACCACCTCGAGTGCCCTAACAACCACATAGCAACAGCCTAGCAACCACCCCGAGAACCCTAGCAACGGCAAAGCAAACAATTTGTCTGAGAGACTGAAAACCTTTAAACTTTGAGATTTTAAAACTGATTCAAACTTAAAATCAAGCTTTTTACTAGGCTTTCTCAAGGCCAACAACTTTACTCATCTAGTTAGTTTTAGTTAGGTTTAATTAGTCTATTTAGGCTTAATGTATATATGGTATATAAATCATAAATCTAATTATTTTTTCTTTTTTTCTTTTTTTCATTTAGACAATTATGCATCACATTAAGTTTTTCAGTTTATTTTAATTGAAATTAATGGAAATTTTATATGCAATTAATATACATAATCTTACAGATTTTAAGCTTTTTTTGTAGTGTAACCACATAAAACTCTTTTGCTGTTGATTTTGGTATCAATGATATATTATATTTTTTGTTGATAATTTGAATTTTATTTTTATATTTTCTGTTTTCATTTGAATTTTATTTTAAGTTTTAGTAATTTAGTTAATTTTTTTAATAAATATGTCTATATAGTTTTAATTAAGTTTTATTATATTTATTTTAGTACTTACACTTAAACTAAAAGGAAAAAATGCAACTAGCTGAAATAATTTTACTATTTATTATAGTTTATTTTATTAGTAATTTTCAAGTGATACTTTTTTTATGGTTTTAGTTTAGTAAACCTTATGATGATGTTCTCCATCTGTATTAAGAGTCACATGATCAGTGACGCTCATTAGTCTCATTAGATAGGTCACATGAAAATAGTGCAGGAATATTTTTCAGGATCCTGTTTATTTCCAGGCTTTAGCGTCTCAGACTTGAACCCCAGTGTGTGTCCAGTGCACTTTTTCAAGCCCTTATGTAATATATGGGTGGAGGGGCAAAAATCAATTCCAAATGTAGCACTTTGTCATTGCATTCTTGGTGCTCCGAAATCAGATCCAGGAAAACACGAGCCCAAAAACCACTGGAATAAAGAGAAGACTCCAGGTGACCTCTGAACAAGCACGGTTACAATCTCAGTTTAAATGTGGTGGAGGCTGTTAAATCCTCAGTTATGTGGTAAATGTAAAACATAATATGTATTGCATGCCAAAAATAATATTCTTGATGCCGCTTCGTTTGCTTAGGTGGTGGAAAGTTAAAGAATCAATGAGGAGATGCAAATGTCTGATGTTTATGAAGATAATTACAAAAACAGCTTTGCTTTAAAACCTTTGCTACTGTATGATTGACAAACATAACGTGACGAGTTCAGTGACTGCGAGTCAAAATGGAAAATGAGGTCAAAACACATTGTGGTGTTAGTTAAGTCATTCATGTCCAGTAGAGGACAGTTGAAACACTTTTCAGATAAACGTCGGTTTCTAAGATAAGGTTACAGATAGATTTTTTTTTTTTGTCATCAACAAGTCACATATGTGTTCTCTTAGTATCATGTGTTATTCGGTACAAATATAGAATGATTTAAGTAAAATTGACTTTGAACGGTAGTTGTGCTTGTTGAAACACACGGGTGGGACGGATGAAACATAACAGTTTAAACGGCAACTATTCATCTAATGCTTGTTTTTATGAACAATACCTGATAAGTAACTTATGTACATATTGTTACAAACATATTTTGTCATTTATTTTAATTTAAAGGTTCATATTAACCATTTTTGTTCTGTCACCCAATAAACAATAGGCAATAAGCATATGCACATTTTGCGTAATCTTTCTTTTTGAAGAAGACCGACAAATCCATTTACAATTCATTTTCTTACATTTCTTCCTTGAGTCATATTGAGTGTTTGCTAGTTGAATAGCCTGTTATTATGAAGAAAATGAGGTCAACCGGAAGGCGATAAATTAAATTTATTGAAGATTGAACACTTGTTTCAACCGTCCCGACAGCGCCTCCTGCCAGTTAAACCTGTTTTGCACTTAAACTAAAAAACTCTGATATTATTACACACTTAAGGGTGTGTTGCAGGACTAATACACCTGCCGTATTATCATTACAATGGCACATGAAACAATAAATACAACTTGTCAGTCAAAAAAAAGTACCGCACGAAAGAATTCACTTACCGCACTCAAAATGAGTTTCCCGGCTCTAACTTTAAAACGGCGTGACGTAAAGAAGAAAGATTTTCGCGGGTCTGGTCGACATTGCGTGCTGTACGCGCTGACGAAATTTGACGTACATAACGTGAGTGATTTTCAAGGAAATCTCAATGTTTCATCCGTCCCGCGTTTCAATCGTCCCGGCTCTCCGCTACTGATAAAATGAGTGATTGTGTCGTCCGGCAGTGTTTCTGCTCCAAACATCAATAGTTATGTATGTTTATAGCAATAAAAACACTGGATGGAAACGACAAGATGCACATAAACTCAAAAATTGAGTGTGAAAAAACGTATGCGCTCAATTGAGGTGGACACATTTTTTTAATCTAGTATGCTTTGAAGGAGTTACACCGCACTCACGATCATCAAGGTGCCAGACAAACAAGACTCAAGATCTCAAAAAATAAATAAACTGTCCGCACACTTAAATCCTTTAAGCAAATTTAATCACCAAGCTTTCGGTCAAATGACCATCCTCAGGGCATACAGACAATAAATGTAACAATCAATTTAACTGTGTTCAAACACATCAGGACAATCAACAGTGATTACCAGTTACGGTAACTTGTATGTTGGATTCGTTGAACAACAGTTTATTTTTAATGAGGATAGAAATCCCTTCTTCAGTAATAGCATCAGATATTTTAGATATTTAGATGATGTCTTGTGTGTTTTTAAAGGGTCCCAAGATGAGTTAAATGAATTCACGACTCACCTCAACAGGATGAGTTCAGATCTAAAATTCAGTGTAGAATCTGACTCCAAACGTGTGCATTTTTTAGACATGTGGATCAAACTAGAAGATGGTAGATTGACCACAACCCTCTACCGTAAAGAGACTGATCGCGATTCGTTCCTTCTGGCAAGCAGCTCGCATCCCAGTGCCCTAAAAAACGGCCTGCCTAAGAGTCAATTCTATAGACTGAGACGGATTTGCCATTCAACTGAAGAATTTAAGGAGAATGCTATAGATATGAAGCAAAGATTTCTAGCCAGGGGTTATCCCACTAAAAGTATTGAAGAGGCATATAATATCGCCCTCTCTACACCACGACCACACCTTTTGAAAAAGAGTGTTAAAAAGGATAAAAAGTTTTCTGTCTCCTGCATAACTTCTTTTACTCCAAGATCCTTTAGAATTAAAAACACCATAATGAAATATTGGCACCTAATATCTGATGATTCTTCTCTTCAGGATAAATTTAAGGATCCTCCTTTGTTCGTGTCCAGATGGTGCCCTAACCTCCGCAATAGGCTAGTTAAAGCATGTATAAGATCAGCTCCTACCCAAACACTCCTTAGGGATGGTAACTAACTATCCCTGTGGGAATTGTGCCCAATGTAATAATACACACAAGACCTATAACTTTAAACATCCCAGATCCGGTAAGAGCTACAGTGTGAAGGGCATTATTACATGTAAAACTAAGAATGTTATCTACACTTTAAGATGCCCTTGTGACATGGTGTATGTGGGAAAGACCACACGTAGTTTAAAACAGAGGATCAGTGAACATAAAAGCTCTATTAGACATGCCGACCCTAACTACCCTGTGGCCTGTCACTTTACAGAGTGTGCTCATTCAGTCTCTTCTCTCCGCTTTCAGGGAAGAATTAGCAGATTAAATTACCTAGAGGTGGCAATATCGATAAAGTGCTATGCCAAAGGGAACTTTACTGGATTCATACTTTGGATGCCTTACATCCTAAAGGTTTAAATGTGGACTTCGACATGAGTGTCATGCTTTAGTCACAGCTGTACTGTTTTTATAAGTCTTGAATACTGCAGTTTATGAAGGTTTTACTGATGTTCTTGCAGTCTCTATGCACTGTATGTATGTATGTATGTATGTATATATATATATATATGCGCCTATATTTTTGTATAATTTTTGTATATGTGTATTTATGTTTGTTTCTTGTAGTGGGGATTTTTACTATGGGGAGTAAATGTGAAAATTACCAAGATAACTCAGTATATTGGGTAGGTTAAAGTTAAACTACAACTCCCACCATTGGACTACAACTCTCCTAAAATTGATTGTTACATTTATTGTCTGTATGCCCTGAGGATGGTCATTTGATCGAAAGCTTGGTGATTAAATTTGCTTAAAGGATTTAAGTGTGCGGACAGTTTATTTATTTTTATCTAATATGCTTAAAACGGAGACGTTTTTCCTTTGAGTTTTTCGCGTACAGACGACACCATTGTCAAAACGATCCCTATTCACACGGATCCACGAAAACTACTAAAAACGCTGTATTCTGCTGCCAGGCCACTAGATGGCGATGAAACACTATAGACTGAACACGTAATACGCATGTGTATGACATCATCGTCTTCAGAGATTCACGTTTTTGTTGTTCACACTGAGGCCACATTTACATATAGCCGGGTATTTCGAGAAACGAATATTTCCCCACCTCCGTTTTCAATAATAACATTGTGCACACAACATCGTTTTCAAAACAAATTGTCATTTACATCAACCCGCATAAATACGCCGTCGAGCGCCATCATAACTATGCCAAACTGGGCGTTCACGTGATGTTAAGCATTTTCTGGCGCATAATGTGACGTTTGAGAACCTAAAACCCGTTTCTCCCAGTTGACACGGCAACACATAACCGGCATTATCAGGAATCTCCACTTTGGCCAGAGTTTTTAGAAATAATCGTTTTCTGTGATAAAAACGGGGTTTTCGTGTAAATGAGAGGCCAAACGGCAGGGAAATATCTGTGTCTTCCCTTCGTGTAAACGGGGCATGAGACCGTTTTCAAAAACTTGCACTTTGAAACCCGTTTTCAAAATTTGCGTTTTCAGGCATCCAAAACGTCATTTTCGTGTAAACGAACGGCCAGAACGCATAAAAAGTTTTACGTTTTTAGTTGAAAACGGTTACGTGTAAACAGCCCCTGGAAACATATTTACTGAATAAATCCCTCAATCACCTCATGTGACTTTGCCTCAGCGTCAGCTGTGATTGGATAACCGGAGTAACCAGCGGACCAATGGCGTCGCAGCGTCTCTAATGTTGGTTTGGTGTTTCTGAAAGTCGAAGTGTGTGATCAGAATGATTTGGTCTAATTCCCTCCAGAAACGTCTCACACACACGAGTGTGTTCCCGAACACCAGCATCCGAACGCTAGAGAACATGACAGCGTTTATTGCGTTTCGTCTGACGCTCGAGACACACTCGTTTATGATGGAGGGAAAAAGAGAAGGATTGCAGAAACTTACAGTTTTATTACTGATATTCTGCACCAGGAAGTGATGATTTTGTTCTCTTGAACACATGAGATGGAAACACTGCTTTATTCACAAATGTTTTATGCAATATTGTGCATAAGTTAAATTATCAACTTTGGATTGAATCATTGATTTCCCAAATCACGCGTGTTGTTGAGGAGAAGTGTATTAATGTTTGTTTCCAACATGGAATTTCTAATAAAAAAGGTAATTACAACTTTTATCTCACAATTCTGACTTTATTGAAATACTGAATTTAGAATTTATAAAATTCTTTTTTTTTTCTCAGAATTACGCATTTTTATCTCACAATTGCTAAAAATATAGTCAGAATTACAAGATATAAACTCGGCATTGTGAGAAATAAAGTCTCAATTAAAAAAGATAATTGGAACTTGATATCTCGCATTATAAAACCTGCAACTGAGAGGAAAAAAAAGTCAGAACTGTGGGATAAAAAGCCACAATTACTTTTTAAATTTTTAATTCTGTGGTGGAAAACAAGACTGAATTATTTATTTGTTGTCTTGTAATTTCGTGTCGTTGTTATTGAGTGTGACCTATATGCATTGCATATTCAGCTGTTCCTCTGTCAAAGATGCTCAATGTTTGTATTATGATCAGCTGTTATCAAAACTATTAAAGTGCCTCTATTATGCTTTTTCAGATATTCCCTTTCATGCAGTGTGTAATAGAGCTGTTTGTGAATGTAAAAGCTCTGCAAAGTTTCACAGATCAAAGTGCAGATTAATAAAGTTATTGTCTCCTAAAAGAAAGAATTGATTCTGAACTGCCGAAACGAGATGAGTTGATATGGTAAAATCGATGCATCATTACTGTCTTCTTTACAGTGTGTACAATCGCTGAGGATTGAGGAAGCCTTCAGTCGACCAATCACAGCAGACTGGGCCATTTGGCCAATCAGAGCAGAGCAGCTCTCGGAGAGGCGGGGCTTAGAGAGTCTGAATCTTCTGGTGATGTGCAATGTATGTTATGAGAAAATGAAAGTGTTTTTGACCTTTGATGCATGTTAATCTGTTGTAGGAGATGCAAAAACATCAGGAACCTTTAAAATAGCATATAGGAGCACTTTAAAGAATAATTTGATAGTTTTCCGCAATCTCTGAAACGCTGTTATTCAGATTATGATCACAAACATTTCTGAATTCTTGCGCTGGTGATTTCAAGGCAAGTGAAAACTTTACATGTTGAGCTCAGAAATACCAGCTCATAAATAAAAGCAAAAACATCAACATACAGTTTATGACATCAATAAATCAGAACTGGGGCTTGTTGGATGAGGGTTTGATAGTTGATGCTAATTTATGATATGTTGGAAATTTCAAGCAGATTTTACTCTAGCATAACACCGTAAAAACAAGTGTTTTATGTACAATATGCACACCTTGAATGCATTGAACAAAAGTTTCAGCCAAATGCATAAATGTGCATGAAATGTAAATGGAAGCATATGAATCTTTAGCAGCTTCTTTCAGCAGACTCAGCGTTTCTGTCTCTCTGATGTACAGTACATACAGTAAAGGGGAGGTTTGAGACTATTTATGATTCCTGTGTGGATGCTTGTGTTTCAGTACAGCTCTGCAGCTTTACACAATACTGACCTGTGGACAGTTGCATTAACTCGGTCCAACAAGCAGTTAGTTTGAGCTTATCAGTCTTACGTTTGTGGTTTCAAATGAGACCGATCTACCTTTTTATGAAACTGACTTTATAGGGTTATTATAGTTAAATAAAAATATAACTATAAAAAAACATTTGCAATTATACTTTAAATTAAATAAACATTGGCCAAAATAAAATGTATACAAATATACACTTAATTATTACAAATATAATCTTTATTTCAGCTAGTTTAAAATTATAAATGCATGTTTCAAAAATGACAAAAGGCAGAACAAAATTGATAAAACTTTAACTAAAAATAAATTGAAAAGGAAAATATAAAAATAAAAACTAAATCAAAATATTAATGAAAATTATAGTAGTATCTCAGTGATACTTAAATAACTGGTTATTACAGTTAACTCAAACTAAAACCATAAAATGTACAATATATATATATATATATATATATATATATATATATATAAACACAAAATTATAGATTTTATTTAAGCTGATTTACAAAACACACAACAAAATTTCTAAAGCGTTAACTAAAATTTAATTGAAAACTGAAAGAATAAAAATGAAAACTAATTCAAAATATTTATGAAACTATGATGAACTATAGTGAATAAAAGTATAAACTATAACAATATGTCAATGATACTATAATACAATAACTGGTTTTATTGAGTATAATTCATTAGTGCATGTTATTCTAAAATAATTACTGTTTGCCTTCAAAAACCGTTCATCTAAATATAATAACTTTATAGTATCAAATCAAGTCTAAGTCCCTCAGATGTGTCATTATGAGGAAATTGCTGATGCTGTTTCATCTTGACTACAGACTTTCGAGGGAAACAGTTGCAGGATGATATTTTTCCAGCAGTGACCACAGAAATGAGGGGATTTCCAAATCTCTCACAGACTGTAGATGTGTAATACAAACACATGTAGTAACACACAGGAAGCCAAAGCTAATAACTATACTGGTTAGACAGTAATATGGTATATTAGTGTCTCTGATCTCACAGAGTGACAGATTGCAGACGTTTATCTTTTGCTGTAATGGTTTTCTGTCTTTTCTTCAAGTGCAGCTCATGAACAGCGTCAGCATCATTAGTGTGTGACATAAACCAACGCACTCCCGACCAATTCATATACAGATTGGGCAACTCGTAAAATAAACTATAACATCTGTATGAGATATAAGATATTTGTAAGTTTAATAGGTGAAATCTAATTATTTTCTCTTCCGTCAGCCCTAAATGTGACCGTATGGATGTTTAAATGATCTTTTGCATTGATTTTGAGACTGTAAATGGATCCCATATGGCGAGTTACATGTAGTGTTTGCGTTGGGCATGTCGTGTGGTGGTTTGCCATAGAGTGATGTAATCTCTGTTTCTTCTGACGGCGTTGGTTTATATCCACACTGCTGATACAGCTTTGGCTGGCTAATGTAATGTATTCTGCATATGGCCGAGGAGTTTTAACTCTTCCTCTTTTCTTTTTTTCGTTTTCATATCATATAAAAAAAAAAAAATTCTCTGAGATTGTTTTTGTGGCCCATTAGTTTTTTCTGACCCTTTTCCACCTTCTCTCTGTCCCTTAAAGTCCCCATGAAATCTAAATTGACAACTTGTTTTTTTATGGAATATTGCAGTGTTTATTATAAATTATTTCTCTGTGCACATCATTATTGTTTTAAGTCCATGTTCCTGGTAATCTTGAATCAGAATAAGTTCCTCTTGCAGCATCTCTTCTCTTCTCTGATGATGTGGGCGGGGCAACCTGTCACTCACATGAGATCAGCCAATAGCAAACCACAACCATCCAATCAATTCCCCACAGACACAATCAAGCCCCGCCCACATTTGTTCTTGTTCCAGAAGCGTTTCGCTCAGACATGCGTCAACTTCAGTTTCATGCCGGCTTTAAGTTGTGACTGAAAGCTCTTGAATATTTAATGAGGGCAACACTTTTTAGATTATTGTCTCTTGCTTATCACAATCGTATTATATATCGTTCATGGAACATTTTTTCTGATACATTTTAGTTAGAGGTTCATCTAACATTAAAAAAATATATATATACTAATTGTTTCCGAATGTTCAGAGAACATTCAGCAACATCTTATTTTTTCAGTAACCCTTAATGTTTTCTGAAACATTCACATAACCATTAAAAAATATATTTTTTTAATTTTCAAACAACGTTCAGAGAAAAAAGTAATTTACTTTTAAAAGTAAAAGTAAAAGTAAAAAGTAATGCTTTCATAACAAAACATTCTCAGATTTTTGTTTGCTGGGAACACCTTTTTAAAATCTCTGATGTGAAACAGACTTAACCTAGGGTTAAAATAGCCTAATAATGTCTTCATCTCTGTAGATTTCCAGGACTGTCAGTTTTACTGTTCATCATAACTATAGTATCATTGTTCAGCGGCACAATAATCACTCTTTTATATGGCAATAAAGGGCTTTTCTTGGCGTGAATGAATGAACTGTAGGATCTAATGACTCTTTGTTTTGGCTGAAACTGAAAGTATTCCTCAAATATTTTGCTCAGTTATCAATATTTATTTTATGTTTTCAGTTTACACCCATGAACAGCATTACGAGCTCTGAGGTCTGAAGCTCGTCCAGGCCGTTATTAACATCCCTGAACCACACAAGAACTGGGTTTTAAGGCTGTGAACATGCTAGTTTATTTTCTTAACTGCTTATTTTTAGCTCAAGCCTTTCAAGTAAAACACTCAGTATATTTATAAATATGTGTATTAATGGGTGGGTGCATTTTTGATAAAATCAGAACAATAATATTCTGAAACTGACCGCAAATCTTACACTTAATAGTGTATTTTCCTGAAAAACTGTGCAGCTGACCAATGCCAGACTTCAGCTTGATTCTGTGGAGAATAAATCACAGTAGTCGTCTATAAAGTGCACTTCTCACCGTTAAGCGCCGCTCACTGTTACACCTCTATACAGTGGGTTTGTCCGTCTGATTAGCGGTTTTTGCAGTCTGGTTGTAATTAGCGTTTCCTCATTAAACCGTCTGGCCGACTGAGTCCACGCTAGTGCCTGTTAAGGCCTGGCAGGGGTGCACCATGGGAATGTGACGAGTTTGTTGCTGTAAAAATCCAATAGTCTGGCAAAAGGTGACATGCTGTCAACAGTGGTTGAGCAACAAATTAAATAAAAGCTGGATCTATTCGTTAGCAGTTGTTTTAATGAGAACAATCACTTCTCAGAATCTCAGGATACAACAACATGACAAACTGAACAACCTCTATAATACGATGAGATCAACCGAAGAACATAACAAACACCGTGCTATATATACACAGGATAGTCCATAAAAGGGAATGAGAAACAGGTGCAGAGAATCAATCAACCAATGAATCGCCATAGAAACAAATGCTAACACAGAAAACAGTGCAAAACTAACATAAAGCCCAACTCAAACAAAACTCAATACAGAGCAGACATGACACATGCAGAGTTATACTGTAGATTTTGACTTCATTATTAGATGTTGTTGTGTTGTCCTCAGGTGCGGATCGCTTCAGTCGTGACATCGAGGCCACACTCTAAAAACTGATGGGTTGTTTCAACTCAACTTTGGGTCAAATATGGACAAACCAATATGGTTAGATTTTTACATTACATTTTTAACCCAACGTTTGGGTTTGTCCATGTTTGACCCAAAGTTGAGCATTTTTTAGAGTGATCGGTTACGAGCCGCTCTGCAGCTTCAGGCTGTGCATCGGCGTGTGTATCGTGTGTATCGTGTTCCTCGTGTATCACTGTCATCAGCTGCTGACGGATCCACGAGAAGCTCTGTGTGTGTGTGTGTGTGTGTGTTTATATATATATATATATATAACACGAAACAAGTAACACAAACGTGCGATTTGTATGTAGAAAGACTGAAAGGGTATTTCTTGTAAAACAATCTTATAATGTATATATAGACAGACAGATATGTCTTGGTATAGCATTTAATTTAAATAGTTAATCCTATACATTAACTTATAATGTTAATCATCAGATCACAACTTTAATTTAAGTTATGTTAATGCTTTACACATTTTTTGGCTTTAAATCTTTTATTGCGTCGTATCAGGTGAGTTAGGCTGCATCTGCTGAAAGGACATTTGGTGAATTTATGTGATATTTAGAGAGTTTCTTTATTATAAATATTATGTTCGATTTGTCAAGCCAGCATTAGAAGCAGCTGTGCAGAAACACAGTGTCAGATTTGTAGGCGATGTGATTACATAACCTGTCTGTTAAAACAATCACATCTGGCGGTGTAATATTGTCACAGCTGGTTTAAATATGCCATACTTCAAAATTCACTGCATACTGTACTGAAAGTGATGTCAGGTTAGCATGAATCTGTTCAGACATCGTTTATCTGTTGTCATTGCATGCGTGTCTCAGGTGAAGGTGGTGACGGCGTGAGCTCGAGTGTGTAAAATATCGTGTGATGACAGAAAAGACAAAAGCACTGAGATCAACCTGTAATTGACTAATTCTGTAGGATCAAGTTGCGTTTTTTTGAACAAGTCATTTAATCATAACCAGCTTAAATTTTTTTTGGTATGTATCCTAATGACAAAGATGAATTAATGATATTGAGAAGAGGATCTGCAGCTCTTTCAGTAGTTTAGTCGGTATAGGGTCTAACATACATGTTGTCAATTTAGATGATTTAACGAGTTTATAAAATTAACCCTCTCCTATAGCAATGCAAGTAAAAAAGTTCATAAAGTCATTACTGCTGCTTGGAAACGTCTGGGCTTGAAACTTTATTTTTCGTCAGTTTAGCCACTGTTTCAAATAAATACCTCAGGTTTTGTTTATTTTCTTCTAATAGGGTTGAAAAATAAGCAGATCTAGCAGTTTTTAAGGGCTCTCTGTATGCAATCATGCTCTCTTTCCATGAAATGCAAAATACCTCTAGTTTTTTTTTTCTTCCAGTTACGCTCCAGTTTTTTATTTTTGGGGACATTTAATTTTATATTTAACAATATTATTACAACATTATTTTCCTGTTTTATCTGTAAAGCTTCTTTGAAACAATCTGTATTGTAAAAAGTGTTATATAAATAAAGGTGACTTGACTTGACTTGATTAGTCATGACCCACTTTAATCAGCATTGAATTAGTGGAATGACAATTCATTAGCGGTGTAACGATACCCTCATGTCATGATTCGATACATATCTTAACAAAAATATGTACTGTTGATTAAAATGCTAAATTTGGTTTTACATTGTGTGTGTAAATGAATAGGCTTAGATTTGGTGCTGGAAACCCAATGCACAGGACAATAGAGACACCAGCATAACAATATTCATGATTCTGAAGCTGAAAATACTGAATTATTTTAGAAAAATATTCTTGATATCTGTCACTGATATATTTAAAATAATGTAGGACACTTTTTACTTGTAACATAAGACTTTTTACATTATCAGGACCCACAAATATTTCCCCATTGCATTATTATACATTATACATTACAGTCGGTTAATGTAGTACTGACACTAAAACTCTGTAAACTTGACTTTTTTCTCACACAGTAGTTTTTATTTTGGATGAGCTATACACAATATATATTGTCACTATCCACAATACATTTTTGTATTGCAATATATTGTGACACTATATATTGTTACACCCCTACAATTCATCCTTCATTTTTTCTTCTATAACTCACTGTGTTTCAATCAGATCTTATTTATTTGGTGTTGTAAGTATTTGGGGAGTCATTTTTTAAGAAATTATAAAGTATGAACGTTTTGAAGGAATTGTATGGTCAATGTTTTTGGGTTATCATCAGTGTTGGGGAAAGTTACTTTTAAAAGTAATGCATTACAATATTGCGTTACTCCCAAAAAAGTAACTAATTACGTTACTTAGTTACTTTTTATGAAAAGTAATGTGTTACATTACTTTTTGCATTACTTTTTCTCACCTGGGCTGGGCTTGCTTGTTTGTTTTTTAATAACAACAAAAAAAAAGTTATATTTTTGACTAATGTTAAGGCCCTTTCACACCAAAAGTAAAGTGAATGAGCCTCAGGCTGAAGGAAATGCATATTTACTCCTGTACAGTAGAGGGCGCCGCGCAAACAAACCTTTCAGCCATTCTGGATTAAAGAACAATTTTATTTCTACTATTCTACAATCTAAGAGTGATTACACTCTTATTTCTAAATCTAATCTAAAGTCATTTTTGCGTATTAGTATGGTTGAATTAGATAATTGAAGGTCAGCAGCAAAGAAATTGGTTAATAAAGTGAGATTAAATACATCAAGTATATTTGTGTAATTTAATATAGTTAATTATAAAAGTTTTGCGTAAAATTCTGAGATTGCATTTTACTGTTTTTATTCATTTTGAGGAATACTGAATGTTTTCGTGCAAGTGAGACGAGTAAATGCATGTTTACATTTTGTCTAGCACTAAAATAACCATCATGTTCACACACACACACACACACACACACACACACACACACACACACACACACACACACAACACCTCCTCACTTTATTGAACAGGGACAGGAGAGCTGTCAGTCAATACATGTGAAAAAGTAACTAGCGTTACTTATTTTAAAAAGTAACTTAGATATTTTGTTGTAAATTGAAAAAGTACTTTACTAGTTACTTGAAAAAGTAATCTGATTACGTAACTCAAGTTACTTCTGGCTGCTTCTAATCAGCACTGAATCAGTGTAATGACTAAAATAAAAAAAAAAATTATATAACTCACGGTGATTCGATCAAATCTTATTTGGTATTGTAAGTATTTGGGGAGTACTTGCTGAGGAAGTTATAAACTATGTAACTATGCTGAATGTTTTGAAGGAACTGTGTGGTCAACGTTTTTCAGTTACCATGTTATAAGGGATGATGAGCAGCCTCTCCTGCTGAATGTGCTGCTCGCATTAGTGCCTATTTAGGGACACACCCCTCCCTAAACATCTCAGATAACACACACACACACACACACACACACACACACACACACACACACATACACACACACGCACACACGAGCTCAGCTGATAACTGTGTCCATGTGGCCGGAAGAGCATGAACTCACAGCCACAAAACATTGTCATGTAAGTTTAACTTGTCATGTAAGTTTAACACTGTGTGTGTGTGTGTGTCTCATTAGGGACTGCACTGTCCCGATACACTGCTTCTGTGACCCGTCTACAGGTGTGTGTCTTGCCATGTCATCACTGGGGGTCAGAGGTCAGGCGGTGGCCAGCTCCAGGATCGAGGTCAATGGGCCAGTAAAGCTGAATATCTGCTGGCTGTTGCCGGGCAGATTATCGGTCTGGGTAACGTGTGGCGATTCCCGTATCTGTGCTACAAGAACGGAGGAGGTGAGACACTCAGCGCTGTAAACATCACAAAACAATATGCATGCTCTTGTATGTCTTGTTTATAGGGGTGTAACAATATATCGTGTCACAATATATCGCAAAACAAAAATGCCACAATATGTATCGTGGATAGTGACTATATATATTGTGTATAGTTCACTCAAAATAAAATAAAAATTACTGTGTGAGAAAAAAATTCAAGTTTTCAGAGTTTTAGTGTCAGTACTACATTCAACTTCTATATATAACATTGAAAATAATGTATAATAATGCGATGGGGGAATATTTGTGGTCCTGATAATGCAAAATGTCTTCATTTACCAGTAAAAAGTGGCCAACATTATTTTAAATATATCTAGTCAGTGACAGTGCATGAATATTCGTCTAAAATAATTCTGTATTTTTTTACCTTCAGAATCATGAATATTTTTATGCTGGTGTCTCTATTGCCCTACGCATTCAGTTATCAGCACCAAGTCCAAATTCATTTACACCCACAATGTAATACCAAATTTTGCATTTTAATCAACAGTAAATTTTTTGTTAACCTTTAATTGCAATAATATTGTATCGTGAGTTCAGTATCGTGATATGTATCGAATCGTGACATGAGGATATCGTTACACCCCTGCTTGTTTATGACATTAAATCCCATAATACTGTCGAACAGGTGTGTTTTTTGTGCCGTACATGTTATTCCTGGTTGTGTGTGGCGTTCCTCTGTTCCTGCTGGAGACGGCGCTGGGTCAGTTCACCAGTCTGGGAGGAGTCGGCGCATGGAGGAAAATCTGCCCGCTTTTTGCAGGTTACATGTTTGAGTTGTTTAAAGTGACACAGTTGATGAATTTTGCAACACTGTTTATTACTGTGAAGCTGCTTTGAATCTGTATTGTGTAAATCGCTCAAGTCACATGACTAAGCTAGTACACAGGCCCAAAATCTTCCTGCATGCATGTGATGGAAGTGCGTTTGTTTTCTTTTTATTTGTAAATGTACCTTTTTATTTTGAGTTTGTGCATTGCAGTTTTAAAGAAATAGTTCACCCAAAAATGAAAATTACCCCATGATTTACTCTCCCTGAAGTCATCCTAGTATATATGACATTCTTCTTTCAGACGAATACAATCAGAGTTATATAAAAAAAATGTCCTGGCTCTTCCAAGCTTTATAATGGCAGTGAATGGCCGTTTCTGTTTTGAAGTCCATAAAAGTACATCTATCCATCATAAAAGTGCATCTATCCATCATAAAAGTGCATCTATCCATCATAAAAATGCATCTGTCCATCATAAAAGTGATTCTATCCGTCATAAAAGCACATCTATCCGTCATAAAAGTGCATCTATCCATCATAAAAGTGCATCATATCCATGATAAAAGTGTATCATATCCATCATAAAAGTGCATCTTAAAAGTGCATCTCTCCATCATGAAAGTGATTCTATCCATCATAAAAGCACATCTATCCATCATAAAAGTACATCATATCCGTCATAAAAGTGCATCTATCCATCATAAAAGTGCATCATATCCGTCATAAAAGTGCATCTAATCATATCCGTCATAAAAGTGCATCATATCCGTCATAAAAGCACATCTATCCGTCATAAAAGTGCATCTGTCCATCATAAAAGTGCATCTATCCATCATAAAAGTGCATCATATCCGTCATAAAAGCACATCTATCCATCATAAAAGTGCATCTATCCATCATAAAAGTGCATCTATCCATCATAAAAGTGCATCATATCCGTCATAAAAGTGCATCTAATCATATCCGTCATAAAAGGGCATCATATCCGTCATAAAAGTGCATCTATCCATCATAAAAGTGCATCTATCCATCATAAAAGTGCATCTATCCATCATAAAAGTGCATCTGTCCATCATAAAAGTGCATCATATCCGTCATAAAAGCACATCTATCCGTCATAAAAGTGCATCTATCCATCATAAAAGTGCATCATATCCGTCATAAAAGTGCATCTATCCATCATAAAAGTGCATCTATCCATCATAAAAGTGCATCTATCCATCATAAAAGTACATCAATCCATCATAAAAGTGCATCTATCCATCATAAAAGTGCATCATATCCGTCATAAAAGTGCATCTATCCATCATAAAAGTGCATCATATCCGTCATAAAAGCACATCTATCCGTCATAAAAGTGCATCTATCCATCATAAAAGTGCATCATATCCGTCATAAAAGTGCATCTATTCATCATAAAAGTGCATCTATCCATCATAAAAGTGCATCATATCCGTCATAAAAGTGCATCTATTCATCATAAAAGCACATCTATCCGTCATAAAAGTGCATCTATCCATCATAAAAGTGCATCTATCCATCATAAAAGTACATCAATCCATCATAAAAGTGCATCTATCCGTCATAAAAGTGCATCATATCCGTCATAAAAGTGCATCATATCCGTCATAAAAGTGCATCTAATCATATCCGTCATAAAAGGGCATCATATCCGTCATAAAAGTGCATCTATCCATCATAAAAGTGCATCTATCCATCATAAAAGTGCATCATATCCGTCATATAAGTGCATCTAATCATATCCGTCATAAAAGTGCATCATATCCGTCATAAAAGCACATCTATCCGTCATAAAAGTGCATCTATCCATCATAAAAGTGCATCTATCCATCATAAAAGTGCATCATATCCGTCATAAAAGCACATCTATCCGTCATAAAAGTGCATCTATCATCATAAAAGTGCATCTATCCATCATAAAAGTGCATCATATCCGTCATAAAAGCACATCTATCGTCATAAAAGTGCATCTATCCATCATAAAAGTGCATCATATCCATCATAAAAGTGCATCTATCCATCATAAAAGTGCATCTATCCATCATAAAAGTGCATCATATCCGTCATAAAAGCACATCTATCCGTCATAAAAGTGCATCTATCATCATAAAAGTGCATCTATCCATCATAAAAGTGCATCATATCCGTCATAAAAGTGCATCTAATCATATCCATCATAAAAGTGCATCTATCCATCATAAAAGTGCATCATATCCGTCATAAAAGTGCATCTAATCATATCCATCATAAAAGTGCATCTATCCATCATAAGAGTGCATCATATCCGTCATAAAAGTGCATCTAATCATATCCGTCACAAAAGTGCATCATATCCGTCATAAAAGTGTATCTATCCATCATAAAAGTGCATCTATCCATCATAAAAGTGCATCATATCCGTCATAAAAGTGCATCTAATCATATCCGTCATAAAAGTGCATCATATCCGTCATAAAAGCACATCTATCCGTCATAAAAGTGCATCTATCCATCATAAAAGTGCATCTATCCATCATAAAAGTGCATCATATCCGTCATAAAAGCACATCTATCCATCATAAAAGTGATTCTATCCATCATAAAAGTGCATCTATCCATCATAAAATTGCATCATATCCGTCATAAAAGTGCATCTATCCATCATAAAAGTGATTCTATCCATCATAAAAGTGCATCTATCCATCATAAAATTGCATCATATCCATCATAAAAGTGATTCTATCCATCATAAAAGTGCATCTATCCATCATAAAAGTGCATCTATCCGTCATAAAAGTGCATCTCTCCATCATAAAATTGCATCTGTCCATCATAAAAGTGATTCTATCCATCATAAAAGTGCATCTATCCATCATAAAAATGCATCTGTCCATCATAAAAGTGCATCTATCCATCATAAAAGTGCATCTATCCATCATAAAAATGCATCTGTCCATCATAAAAGTGCATCATATCCATCATAAAAGTGCATCTGTCCATCATAAAAGTGCATCATATCCGTCATAAAAGTGCATCTATCACTTTTATGGACTTCAAAACAGAAACGGCCATTCACTGCCATTATAAAGCTTGGAAGAGCCAGGACATTTTTTAATATAACTCTGATTGTATTCGTCTGAAAGAAGAAAGTCATATACACCTATGACTTGAGGGCGAGTAATTCATGGGCTTATCTTAATTTTTGGGTGAACTATCCCTTTAATGATGCTCGTGTTTGGATGGATGGTTGGGTTATTGCAGGTCTGGGTTACGCCAGTCAGGTGATGATCTTACACAGTTGTGTGTATTACATCATTATTCTGGCCTGGGCGTTTTTCTACCTGTGCAACAGTTTCCAGACGAGGCTTCCCTGGGCGCACTGCAACAACACCTGGAACACAGGTAACAAACACACTTTACATGCTCATATATCGAGCTTCTGGTGTGTCTGAGGGTTTTAGGCTGTGCCTGTTTACAATGTTTACACAATGTGCCATTTGAATTTTTAGCTCATATGATCTTGGATATTCTATCGAATCGCAATTATTTGAGATTGCAGCATTAATTGTGCAGTTTGAATTTCAATCACATACCATCGAAGTAAGTGAAATTGCAGTCAATTGCTTTCAGTTGTGCTTTCAACATTAATTATGGCAGGGAGTAAAAAATAAAGAATATAAAAAAAACACTGTTATAGTGCATAAAGGTAGTCAAATGTATTCCTTCGAAATAAAGGTTTGTGTGTTTAATCAGACTGCATTATATTATATTATATTATATTATATTATATTATATTATATTATATTGTATAATAAATACTTATATTAATGCATATATTAATATTATAAATTTTCACACCATTAAAGTAAATCATATGAGCCTATATTATATGGTAATATAATATATTATCTTACATTATATTTTATTACTTTTATTTATAATTACATTAAAAAAATCAGTATTGATGTATATCATGAGCCTGTATTATATTATATTATATTATATTGCAATATAATATATTATATTACATTATATTATAATTAGTTATATTAATAATTATATAAATATATTTTATTTTCACACCATTAACATAAATCATATGAGCCTATATTATATTGTTGTATTGCAATATAATATAATATAAATACTTATTTTAATAATTATATAAATATGATTAGTATTATATTATATTAATAACTTTATACATTATTTTTATATTAGTAACTATATCAATATTATTAATTTTCACAGCATTAAAGTACATCATATGAGCCTATATCATTTTAATTAGTATTATTATATTATGTACAATTCCAAGTTTAAAAAATAACATATTAGGCTTACACTGTAAGTGACATGAACAAAATAGAATTAAATCATTTGTATCAACAACAGCACAATATTCCTGATCACGACAGGCCTATTGACAGCACATTATATGTATTCTTTTGACAGACAAAAGTGATTTCAGAGACTTCAGGGAATAGAGTGAGAAAAGTGTCCTCGTGTATAATGTGTTTAATCTCGTTTATAATGTGTTTAATCTCGTTTATAATGTGTTTAATCTCGTTTATAATGTGTTTAATCTCGTGTATAATGTGTTTAATCTTGTTTATAATGTCTTTAATCTCGTGTATAATGTGTTTAATCTCGTGTATAATGTGTTTAATCTTGTTTATAATGTCTTTAATCTCGTGTATAATGTGTTTAATCTTGTGTATAATGTGTTTAATCTCGTTTATAATGTGTTTAATCTCGTGTATAATGTGTTTAATCTCGTTTATAATGTGTTTAATCTCGTGTATAATGTGTTTAATCTCGTTTATAATGTGTTTAATCTCGTGTATAATGTGTTTAATCTCGTGTATAATGTCTTTAATCTTGTTTATAATGTCTTTAATCTCGTGTATAATGTGTTTAATCTCGTGTATAATGTGTTTAATCTTGTTTATAATGTCTTTAATCTTGTTTATAATGTCTTTAATCTCGTGTATAATGTCTTTAATCTCGTGTATAATGTCTTTAATCTTGTTTATAATGTCTTTAATCTCGTGTATAATGTCTTTAATCTTGTTTATAATGTCTTTAATCTCGTTTATAATGTCTTTAATCTCGTTTATAATGTGTTTAATCTCGTGTATAATGTCTTTAATCTCGTGTATAATGTGTTTAATCTCGTGTATAATGTCTTTAATCTCGTGTAGTCTTTAATCTTGTGTATAATGTCTTTAATCTCATGTATAATGTCTTTAATCTTGTGTATAATGTCTTTAATCTCGTGTATAATGTCTTTAATCTTGTTTATAATGTCTTTAATCTTGTTTATAATGTCTTTAATCTTGTTTATAATGTCTTTAATCTTGTTTATAATGTCTTTAATCTCGTGTATAATGTCTTTAATCTTGTGTATAATGTCTTTGATCTTGTTTAATGTCTTTAATCTCGTGTAGTCTTTAATCTTGTTTATAATGTCTTTAATCTCGTTTATAATGTCTTTAATCTCGTTTATAATGGCTTTAATCTCGTGTATAATGTCTTTAATCTTGTTTATAATGTGTTTAATCTCGTTTATAATGTGTTTAATCTTGTGTATAATGTCTTTAATCTTGTGTATAATGTCTTTAATCTCGTTTATAATGTCTTTAATCTCGTTTATAATGTCTTTAATCTTGTTTATAATGTGTTTAATCTCGTGTATAATGTCTTTAATCTTGTTTATAATGTGTTTAATCTCGTTTATAATGTGTTTAATCTTGTTTATAATGTCTTTAATCTCGTGTATAATGTCTTTAATCTCGTGTATAATGTCTTTAATCTCGTGTATAATGTGTTTAATCTCGTGTATAATGTGTTTAATCTCGTGTATAATGTGTTTAATATCGTGTATAATGTCTTTAATCTCGTGTATAATCTCTAGATTCCTGCGTGGGCTTTGAGCAACACAACGCCAGCGATGTCTCTGAGAACGCCACGTCTCCAGTCATTGAGTTTTGGGAGTGAGTGTCTGGTATGATGGTGTGCACGGGTCATTGTCTGAAGCGTGTGTGAGTGTGTGTGTGTGTACTGAGTCTGTCTCTCTCTCTCTCTCTCTCTCTCCAGGCGTGAGGTGCTGGATCTGTCTGCTAGTGTAGATCATCTGGGCTCGCTGAACCTCCGTCTGGCCTCGTGTCTAATGCTGGTGTGGGTCGTCTGCTACTTCTGTGTCTGGAAAGGAGTCAAATCCACCGGCAAGGTGTTTGTGTAGTGCGTTTGTGCAATAGTGCTCCTTTATGCCCCTTATGCCAGAGTCCAATAACTCTACTTTAATAGATTGTAATGTTTCAACTCTAGTAGGTCTTTTTTAGATGGATAGATGGATAGATAGATTGATAGACAATTCATTTATCAAAAATACAGTACAAATTGTGAAATATTATTGCAATGTAAAACAGCTGTTTTCTATGTGAATATATAGTAAAGTGTAATTTACTCCTTTGATCAAAGCTGAATTTTCAGCATCATTACTCCAGTCTTCAGTGTCACATGATCCTTCAGAAATCAGTATAATATGATGATTTGATGCTCAAGAAATATTTATGTTGAAAACAGTTTCAGATTTTTGTGTAAACCATTTAAATCTGTATGTTTTCTGTTGTAGTTCATTCTTGTGTTGTGTTTTTTTGCTGTGAAGGTTGTGTATGTAACCGCTACCTTCCCGTACGTGATGCTGCTGGTGTTGTTGGTTCGTGGCGTGACGCTCCCCGGTGCCGTGGACGGGATTATTTACTACCTGAAACCCAATCACACACGGCTGACGGACCCACAGGTGCCACAGCGTCACATGATCTCCTGTATAAGATACAGAGTGAAACAAGCACTGCTTAGAAACAAATATGTGCAACATGCATTAAAGAAGCATATTCTGCCCTTTTACAAAGTCTTGATGTTGTTTTCAGGCTCTACTAGAACAGGTTTTCCTGCTTGAATGTTGATTATTTTCCTCATATTCTCCATTGTTGCGGCTCCTCTCGTCCCAGTCTGTCAGTAACGCTCTGTTTACTTCCTGTCTCTATGAAGCCCCTCCTCCTGAAAAGCACACTGTGCTCTGATTGGTCGGCTGGATCAGTGTGTTGTGATTGGTCGAGCGCTTTGAGTGTGTTTGGGAAATGTCCCGGCCCTTACCATAACCGCCAGTTTAACACACTACTAACTAACTCAACCAGGCCCCGCCCCTTTATTCTGCGTATGAATTATTATAATGAGGAATATTGGGACGTGTTCGTTCCCGGAAGAAACTCAAGACTACAATGGAGGCGTTTCAGGAGTTCAGAAACACTGAAAGAGAAACACATATAGAGAATATCTGGAACTTTGTAGAGCTTTTTCATGCTCAAACAGCAAAAACACACACTAAAGACAGATTTACAAAAGCAGAATAGGACACAGTTAATCTCTACTAACATTTATGTGCATAAAAATAACCAAGAAAGAAGTTTTGTATAATTATAATTTCAAATTAAATCAAGTGAGGTGTAACCAACATGCAGAACAAAACCAAATAATTTGTATTTTAATTATTTATTTTTGATACAACCATTTAAAATAATTTTCACCTATAAAAATGTTTGCAAGCCTTTCATGAAAATAATAACATAGATTCTCATATATTCAGGTTGTATGCGTTATTACATTCACTTGACATTATAGCATCATTAAATTGAAACTGTGATAAACGTTTATACATGCAACCAACATAAATAACACATGTAGTTTCAGCCAGGATTTGATTTATCATTTAATCATTTATGACGATCTGCTTTATTCGTTTTTTAGTCTGCAAGAATTGGACAGGATTTGATTAAATAGTGACTAGTTGTGACAAGTTTATATTTGAGGTTGCTTGTAAAAACAGGAGATAAACTTTATAGTCAAATCTTCACTAATATACTGGACGTGAAGTGGAGAAAGCAAGTTCTGTCTCTCTTCTGAAGGTGTGGATGGATGCAGGGACTCAGATCTTCTTCTCGTATGGCATTGGTCTGGGAAGTCTCACGGCTCTGGGAAGCTACAATAAATTCAACAACGACTGTTACAAGTGCGTTCTTCCTCTCACAAAAACTCACAAAAAATACACATAAGACCAGGAACATTAATTAGAAAACAGAATTGTCAGTGACTTCATGTTGATGTTAAGTGATTAATTTACGTTTATTTACATGCATTTGGCGAACGCTTTTTTCAAAGTGACATGCATTGCATTAAAGGATCACATTAATCAGGCATTGCTAGTGCATCTGTATCTAGTGCAGTGTTATTTTAGTATTATTTACGAGATGCTGCATCATGGCACTGACGCTATGGGAACGCCTTTAGCATGCATCAGTGTCTGAAGCACGTGTGAAATCACGCCAATCCTATTGGCTGACAGAGGTCAGGTGACAAAGCGTAGCATGTCAACAAGACCATAAAAGGGCCTTAAATCGTTAAAAGGACATCGTTAAAATAGTCCAAGTGACTACAGTGGCTCAATCTTAAGTTTATCAAGCGACGAGAATACTTTTTGTGCGCAAAAAAAAACAAAAATAACGACTTTATTTCAACTATTGATTTCCTTCTCTGTGGGCCTCGAGTGAGTTCACTAGTGTAACAGCGCAGCGCTTCTGTGTTGTACGTCACACACATCACACACATGACCAGCGTCGGCCAATAGTGAGCCTACGTGTGACGTAGCTCTACGCAATCACACTAAGTTAACTGACTAGAATAGTTGAAATAAAGTCGTTATATTTGTTTGTTTTTGCGCACAAAAAGTATTCTCGTCGCTTGATAAACTTAAGATTGAGTCACTGTAGTCACTTGGACTATTTTAACGATGTCTTTAATAACTTTTCGGGGAACAAGTTTCAATCCCTTAGAAGCCTATGGAGGAGTGATCCAGCTCTCAGATTTAATCAAAAATATCTTAATTTGTGTTCTGAAGATGAATGAAGGTCTTACGGGGTTGAACAACATGAGGGAGAGTAATTACTGACAGTATTTACATTTTTGGGTGAACTATCCCTTTAAGTCACAAAATCTCCTGCTTCTTTGTCTTCAGAAGCCCATGTCTGTTTCAGTGTGATTGTTTGTCTAAACACAAAGAGGTTTGTGTTGCTGTAGGCTGGTTCTTTCTGCACACATTCATAACATGAATTCGACCCCAGTCCTTCTGGGTCAGTTCGTTCAGTGGGAACAGGGTTTGTGCATATGTGTGTACTTCAACCTTGTTGGTCAGGCATTTGTTCAGTATGGCGGTATGGAAACTCAAGCGTTGAGTTACCTCAAAAGGGAACATCTCATATGTAACCCTGTTCCCTGAGAAGGCTTCTTCAGACAATTAGAACTTAGTGATTCTGTGACTTACAGTCAAACCAAAAATTATTCAGACACCAGATATCATTTTTGATATTTTTTATTTGTGGGTGCAGCACATTATACTGTAGCTCATTTATGTAAGTGAGGAGAGGCAAAATAAAGTAAACTGTGACATATTATACCCAATAATTCTTCATACAGTGACTACCAGTAAAAATTTGGAACCAAAAATTATCCAGACACTTTGACCAGATCATGTTTTGCTGAAGTGTTTTTTCTTTAATTGCTAATGCACCTTTTTACACCACAGACTGAACAACATGAAGCATTGCTTGGTAATTGGTTGAGCTAAACTGGTATTATCTAATTGTGTAGTTAAATTTAACAGCTGACAGATATTCAACATAATTCATGTGTGAGACAGTCTAACAGAAGGATGGACAAAACCAGTGAAATATCAACTGATTTGATAACTCTGAGTTCTTGTCATGTGTTTCTAAACTATAGCGAATAAACTGTGATAATGTGAGAAATGTTGAAGGTGTCTGAATACATTTTGGTTTGACTGATGCCCTTTGTCTTGTTGAAACGCTACTCTTCGATACTTTCGTCACGTCTCCATCGGCCAAAAGGTTTGGTGTGATTTCACACGTGCTTCAGACACCGGTGCGGCATTAGATACAAATGTTTTTGTATCTGAATTATTATTTTATTGTATTTCAGCTTTGTGTTTGTGTTTCAGGGACTGTTTCAGACTGTGTCTCCTCAACAGTGCCACCAGTTTCGTTGCAGGATTCGCCATTTTCTCTGTGCTCGGTTTCATGGCGCAGGAGCAAGGAGTGGATATCGCAGACGTGGCGCAGTCAGGTCAGAAACGATGCATGACACATGAATATTCACTCTGAGAGCAAATACAGTTGTAATCAAAATTATTCAACCCCCCATTGCAAATCAGGTTTATTGGCAAAATTTAAAGACTTTCAGCTGTTTTCAATGAACAAATCAAACCAAAGTAATTGAAATGGCTCAACACAACAAATGTTTCAAGTGGTTTCCCCAAATTCAATTGAAAATACCAACTTTTCATGACTTCTGTCGTCTCAAAATTAATCAACCCCTTCATGTCAACAGCCTTTTGCTGTTCAGACCTGCTGCAAGCGAGATTATGGGAACGTTTCAGAACATTCAGAGAACATTCAAAAGTAACAAGTCGTAACATTTAAAAAAAACGTTAAATGAACATCTAACTAGAAGAGTTCTGAAAATCGTTCCATGAATGTTGTACAAATAATGTTTTTGTACAAACGTTTTGACAACATTATTAAAGACCAGATAACGTTGAACAAACGTTCTATTAACGATACAGGAAGAATGTTTTTACTAACATTAGCTGAAGTTCTGAGAATGTTTTCTGCATATACCATTTTCTTTGGTTGTTATTTGTCGCTGCGCCTTGTTTACAAAATATGCTATTGTTGATCTCTTGCACTTCATGAAATTGCACTGTCGATTGATGTAATCTCATTGTATCACTGCAATGTTATTATATGTTCTCTTTCAGGTCCTGGTCTAGCGTTTATAGCGTATCCGCGGGCCGTTTCCCTGATGCCTCTGCCTCAGCTTTGGGCCGTGTGTTTCTTCCTCATGATCATCATGTTGGGTCTGGACACTCAGGTGTGACGTCTCTCTCAGGTGTGTGTGTGTGCTGGTGTGGCGGTGCTGCTGATCGCTGTATGTGTGTGTTCAGTTCGTCAGTCTCGAGGCGCTGATGATGTCGGTGTCGGATCTGTATCCCGAGGTGTTTCGCAGAGGTCGTCGACGGGAGATTCTGCTCCTGCTCGTGTGTTTTGTCTGTTTTCTGCTCGGGCTTCTGATGGTGACGCCGGTAAGACATCTCAACTCTCTCTGTCCTTTCTTCTTCTGTCCAAGATTAAAGGGATAGTTCACCCAGAAATGAAAATTAGTTAATAATTTACTCTCCCTTAAGTCATCCTAGGTGTATATGACTTTCTTCTTTCAGACGAATACAATCAGAGTTATTTAAAAAAAATGTCCTGGCTCTTCCAAGCTTTATAATGGCAGTGAATGGCCGTTTCTGTTTTGAATTCCATAAAAGTGCATCTATCCATCATAAAATGCATCTATCCATCATAAAAGTGCATCTATCCATCATAAAAATGCATCTGTCCATCATAAAAGTGCATCTATCCATCATAAAAGTGCATCTATCCATCATAAAAGTGCATCTATCCACCATAGAAGTGCATCTATCCATCATAAAAGTGCATCTATCCATCATAAAAGTGCATCTATCCATCATAAAATGCATCTATCCATCATAAAAGCGCATCTATCCATCATAAAATGCATCTATCCATCATAAAAGTGCATCTATCCATCATAAAAGTGCATCTATCCACCATAGAAGTGCATCTATCCATCATAGAAGTGCATCTATCCATCATAAAAGTGCATCTATCCATCATAAAATGCATCTATCCATCATAAAAGCGCATCTATCCATCATAAAAGTGCATCTATCCATCATAAAAGCGCATCTATCCATCATAAAAGTGCATCTATCCATCATAGAAGTGCATCTATCATCATAAAAATGCATCGATCCATCATTAAAGTGCATCAATCACTTCTATTATCAGAGCAGTGTATCACCTGAATCACGTGTCGCTGTTCCTCTCTGTGTCTGATGATCAGGGAGGCCTGTATGTGTTTCAGATCTACGATCATTTCTCCTGCAGTGGAGCCAGTCTGATACTGCTGTCCGTCTGTCAGTCTGTGGCCATCGGATGGATCTATGGTACACACACACACACACACACACACGCGCACACGCACACACACACACACACACACACACACACACTCACTCACTCACTCACTCACTCACTCACTCACTCACTCTCTCTCTCTCTCTCTCTCTCTCTCTCTCTCTCTCTCTCTCCCTCTCTCACACACACACACACACACACACACACACACACACACACACACACACACACACACACACTCTCTCTCTCTCTCTCTCTCTCTCTCTCTCTCTCTCTCTCTCACACTCACACACACACACACACACTGATGTTGTTGTGTTGTCCTCAGGTGCGGATCGCTTCAGTCGTGACATCGAGGCCATGATCGGTTACAAGCCGCTCTGCAGCTTCAGCCTGTGCTGGCGTTTCCTGACGCCCGGCGTGTGTATCGTGTGTATCATGTGTTCCTCGTGTATCACTGACATCAGCTGCTGACGGATCCGCAGCCTCCTCTTATAAACTCTGTGTGTGTGTGTGTGTGTTCAGGGCACGCTGGTGTTCTCGCTGATGTTCTGGTCTCCGCTGACCCTGGCTAACGGTGTGACGGCTCCTAGATGGGCCTCGATGATGGGCTGGACGCTCACACTGTCCTCGGTGTGTGTTCTGCCCGTCTGCACGCTCTACACACTCATACATACACCGGGGAACCTTCAACAGGTGAACACACACATACTCACACACACACACGCTGGACGCTCACACTGTCCTCTGTGTCTCTCCTTCCTGTCTGCATGCTCTACACTTTCATACACACAGCGGGAAACCTACATCAGGTGAACACACACATATACACACACACACATGCTGGACGCTCACACTGTCCTCGGTGTGTGTTCTGCCCGTCTGCGCGCTCTACACACTCATACACACATCGGGAAACCTTCAACAGGTGAAGAACAGCAGCAAATACATTTTTAATGATATAAACCTTTCTCGACAGATGAGCTTTATGGTTGTTCAGTGATGAAGTCATTAGCAATGGTTCCATCCAAAGTTGAGAATTTAACTTGTTTTTCGAGATATGCAAATGTCCTCAAAGGCAGTCTTGGCATCTTGGACAAAGACACCGCATGCCAATTTTCAGGCCAATCAGACTTAGGGTTGCGTAGTTATAGCCATTTTGTCTTTTCCATGTTATAGCGCCACCAAGAGGCCAGTTGAGAATGAGCTCATACATATGTTTGGTGAAAATATCTAATTTTGTTCATGAGTTATAGCCATTGGCCGTGTTATTTGAGGTACATGAATGTCCTCATAGACAATTGCAACATCTTGGACAAAGACACCGCATGCCAGTTTTCAAGTCAATCGGACTGACCATTGCATAACTATAGCCATTTTTGTGTTTGTTTCATTTAAAGCGCCACCAAGTGGCCAGTCAGTGCGTCCCTTTCATAGACTGTAAAAACATGGACGTAATGAAGGAAGGTTGCCGCTTGGTGAAAAACGTGAAGGCGACCCCCGGTGGCCGATTTCTTTTGATTTTCTCACAAGTCTCTAGAGCCGTGAGTCAAACTGACCCAGAGAGTTTTGTTTCAATCGGCCTCTGTTTACCTTTTCTGACAGCCGCTCGAAATCCATTGGCCGACGTGTTTTTCAAGATACGCCAATGTCCTGGTGGACAATAGCGGCACCTTGGACAAAGACACCGCATGCCAATTTTCAAGCCAATCAGACTTATGGTTGCTTGGTTATAGCCATTTTATGTCTTTTCCATGTTATGGCGCCACCAAGAGGCCAGTCGCGGCTTGCTTTTTCACGCGACCACAGAATGAGCTCTTGCTTATGTGTGCCAAGTTTGGTGAAAATATCTCATTCCGTTCATGAGTTATTGCCATTGGCCGTGTTTTTCGAGAATATCCTCGTATAGACAATCGTGAACATTGGACAAAGACACCGCATGCCAGTTTTCAAGTCATTTGGACTGACTGTTGCGTAGCTATTGCCATTTTTGTGTTTGTTTCATTTAAAGCGCCACCAAGTGGCCAGTCGTTGCGTCCCTTTCATAGACTAAAAAAATATGTGCGTAGTGTCCGTGCCGTCACCCGTAGTGTTTCTGAAGAGCATTTTTGAAGCCCAAAGTGGGCGGAGCCGGCCGTCGCCATCTTGGCAGCGCGTCACTCCCGGATAAACGAAAACGGGCAGCGAGGCGGATTAGCTGAGGTGACGTGACGCTAACAGACAGCAGACAAACGGCTTGTAGTGACATCAGCGGCAATCCACCTGTCACTCAAGTGGCCACGCCCTTAATTATGCATTGTTTTAAGGCTTAATATAATTTAAATGGATGAGTTATAAAAATATTCACCCCCCTGAATGACCCCCCGTCGTCATGAAGGGCAAAATTAGCTACATAGACCAAAACCACTTTTTGTACCAGGCCGTAAACGTTTTTTTCTGCTGTAAAGTTGGGCATTTTAACATGGGCGTCTATGGGATTGATTCTCTTTTGCAGCCTCTAGTGGCCAGTCGATGAACTGCAGTTTAAGTCATTTCCGTGTTAGTTTTTTAAAGAGAGACCTGAAGGTTGCCGCCTGGTCCCTTTATGTCTCATCATTTGCAGTGCTTCATGGGACTGTAGATCATTCCCTCATAAAAAGAGTCGATGTTTATTCGCGTTTAATCACGAATTCCAGCCGTTTCACCCATCCTGAGTCTCTAGTCCTGTACGCTGAGCTTCACTGTTAAACCGATGACAGTTGTTTGTGTAAGTGGCAAATAAAAGCCCTCACGCAGACAGAGAGTCTCGAGCGTCTAATAACCCTCCTAAAGTCTCTCTGGTGAATAACAGGCCCTTCATGTGTCCCGTGTGCAGCGTCTCCGTCTGCTGTGCCGGACTCAAGCTGACAGACCAGCACCTTCCTCATGACCTCTGACCTCTGACCTCAGCACAAAGAAGCCCACTTAAGGACGTGGTGTGAGTGAGTGAAACTGAGGAGATCTGATGTACAGAAACCAGCGTTTGGTGACTGTAACGTGTCGCGCTGCAGCTGGACGGTAAAAGAAACTCTTTGTCTTAATAACAAGCCGTTTAAAGCTTCTCTTCATGTCTATGTCTAACTATGAGGACGTTCACTGGATATTTTGACATTTTGGATGAAACATGACCCATGACGTGTTCGGTTTTAATCTGTGTTCTTGATATGCATATCTTCAAAAATGCCTGGATAACCTACTTTTGCATCAGTCGAAACCACTCGATCCAGTGCGAATGAATCACATGCAGTTTCAGCGTCTTTTTCTTGACTCTTTATTTAATCGGACTGCAAAAAGATTAATAGATGTCATTTTCTGAATTACACATCAAGTGTAATATGCGGTAGCATGTTATTAAACAATATAAAAAATAAAAGCTAATTCATAAAAAATCATACTATAATAGTATATAAATAATACTAAAATAACACTGATTCACTCTCAGAGTATTACAGTATATATTTATATATCTGAGTATTTAATTATATATATATATATATATATATATATATATATATATATATATATATATATACAGTATATATATATATATATATATATATATATATATATATATATATAAAGAATATTTCCTGGCATGATGAATCTGTTTAGTCATACTATAATAGGATTTTTCAAATAATCTGATTGATCTGATCTAATTGATCTCATTTGAATGCCGATAACATTTTCCTCAAAAGTGTTTTTTTTTTTTTTAAAGTATGAAATTTTTTTCCCCCTGTTATTTTTGGTTGAAATATGACCCAGGCATGTTCAGGAGACTAAAATTATACATCTCAGCAATTAATAGATCTAATTTATGGTATATGTTGCTCAAATAGGAAGCTACAACATGTTATTGTTTGTTTATCGTTCAGCATTCTTGATGTTTATCTATTTTATGCATATGAAACTATTGAAGTAAATACTCTGTCACAGATACTCTGTCATAATTATGTTTTGTATAATTCTTCGCATAATTACACTTCTTGATTATTGGCATGATTGTTTTTATTGATATTGTCAGTAAACATTTGTTTATTAAAATGGTGTTATTAGGTTATTACTCCATGGAACGCCTCCATTGTAGTCTTGAGTTTCTTCCGGGAACGAACACGTCACAATATTCCTCATTATAATAATTCATACGCAGAATAAAGGGGCGGGGCCTGGTTGAGTTAGTTAGTGGTGTGTTAAACTGGTGGTTATGGTAAGGGGCGGGACATTTCCCAAACACACTCGAAGCGCTCGACCAATCACAACACACTGATCCAGCCGACCAATCAGAGCACAGTGTGCTTTTCAGAAGGAGGGGCTTCATAGAGACAGGAAGTAAACAGAGCGTTACTGACAGACTGGGAAGAGAGGAGCCGCAACAATGGAGAATATGAGGAAAATAATCAACATTCAAGCAGGAAAACCTGTTCTAGTAGAGCCTGAAAACATCAAGACTTTATAAAAGGGCATAATAGGTCCTCTTAGTCGCATTTAGCGGATTAGTGTTTTTAAACCATGAACCTTAAATCTTGTCGGTATTCTATTATGAATGAGGCATGCTGGGACAGAACATAACAGATGGGCCACACAATGATAAGAAGTGCCTTTTAGCACTCGTATTGTGTGTATGGATTAATTTAGTGTTGTCGGCTCTGTGTATGTGTGTGTGTGTGTGTGTACATCAATATGTGCGCCGTCTGCGCACGTGTCCATGCATGCATGTCCATATGCACGTTTTGATAGTGTGTGTGCTCTATATTTAGAGTGAGGATGGCCCGTGTGTGTGTGTGTGTGTGTGTGTGTGTGTGTGTGTGTGTGTGTGTGTGTGTGTGTGTGGTGTTATTGTGTTCAGTGGATTATATCTGTAAAGCGCCCGTGTTAGATACAGCATCTCCTGCACGTTGGGCTGTCGGTGCCAAAGCATGCGCTCGTTTGTTTATGTGTTTGTTCTGGACAGTGAGTTTCCATGTGACTTTAAACTATTAGATCTCAATTATTTTTCTGCCTCTAATTATTTTTTAAATGGATCAGATTCTTACAACAAAAAAAAAAAGAAGAGGAAAACTTACTGATCCCCCAAATTTTGTATTCATCAAGGATGCATTAAAATGATCAACAGTGACAGTAAAGACATTTATAATGTTATAAAAGATTCTATTTTGAAATAAATGCTGTTCTGTTGAACTTTCTGTTCATCAAAGAATCCTGTAAAATAAAACGTACACTGTTAGCCCGGACAAGTTGAATCTACTTAAAAAATTGGAGCAAACTGGTTGACCTAAAGAAATTAAGTAATGGTAACTTAAAGGCACACTATGTAACAATTGCACCTTAATATAACAGCTTCAAAGTAATTTCGGTGGTAAATAAACTCATAGTAGGACGAATCATCCTGGTAGTAAAGCTTGTGGGGGGTCGTCGCTGGAAAAAACGGCTATGTAAGTTTGAGAGGAGCGCCCCCGACAAATCTCGCGAGAATCACGACTTGCTTTACGGCAACTACGTCACACACAACAACAACATATGAAGCACGCAGACACTTGCGCGCATTTCAGACGATGGAACGAGCAAAGAAAAAGCGGTCGGAAGAAAGTTTGAAAAGGAAAAGAGAATCTGACCGCGTGAGGAACCGGACAAGAGTCCCACTCGGTCTGGCATTTACTCGTTGGCGCGAGCTAAAAAGCAGCACTGGATGCAACAGCAGTGCTGACCTGGCGATCTTGTTGATGGACTAGTAAGTAAATATCTTATTTGTAAACTTGTTTGCGTTCTATATTGTATGTTGTTGCGCTTGCTTGTAGTATGTCATTTTTTACGATGCTGTTCATTCACCCATTGTTGATAATTAGACCAGTCCAATAATTTATCATGAGATTATCATGAGAACAGTTGTCAATATCTCACAAAGTTATCAGGACACAAATAAAGTTAAGCCTAGAAGGTTGTAAAAAGTGTAAACGAGCACAATTTGCAAACTATTATGATAAATTGCAATAATCATGTCTAATGACATCACAACGGCGAATGTTATGAAATAATGCGACGTACATGTAACTTTATTGATGTCATCTGGCATTTTGTAATGTTTACATTACAATCAAAAAACACAAATGAAATTATACAGTAGTCCTAGACTATAGGCTATTTACTTGTGATTTAGCAGCAATCATGTAAAAACGTTATAAGCCAGCAAACGCGGTAGGCTACTTTATTATTATAAAGTAGTCTAACACTTGACATATAGTTATTATTATCCTTTTACCATCATCAGTGGTTCAGTAGACTATGCAGTATGCAGTAGCCTAATATTTGTATGAAATCGTGAAACATTACCTGGTCAATATCTTCCGAGTCTATCTGTGCCTGTTGCATGCCCGACGCTTCTATCCTACTGAACAGGTACCAGTGTGGGGGGTGGGGTGGGGTGAGGTGGGGTGGGGGGCATTTACGACAGTGCAAGTATTCCACAGCGACTCTAGGGGTCGCTGTTTGACAAAAACAGAATTCCTCCATAGTGTGCCTTTAAAAATTCGAGTTCATTTAACTTAAAATGTTTTGTAATATCAATTACTATATTATTATTACACATAGTATATTGAAGTTCAATCTACTAAGTTAAATGTGTGTCAATTGATATTTTTAATTCGTTAAACTAGAAAATTAAGAAAAAAAGCAAATAATTGTACATTCATACATTTTTTTGTTTTATTTCAATTCAATTCCAAATTTTCATTTGAAATACAACAAAATATGAATTTTCCATGCCCTAAAAACACTTTCCTCATAAAACATGAAAAGAAAAACTAGTTTGTTTTAACAAATTAGCGTATTGTTAAGCATATTATTAGTCTATCTCAAAATCACAACAAACTATATATGGTTTGTTTACACTCATGAGTTCACAATATTGTCAGTATTTAATTTTAGGTGCCAGCTCACCTTTTCCCAGGCTGAACATTACCTGATGAATAAAATTTTAATTGTTGTCAAATACTCATATTCTGCATTCACTCCATGTCATATTACTGTAATTCCAAGATAATAATATGTGACAAAATGTGACGTTGTACTCAGAACCATTCATGTTCTTTGACTGGGAATTATGCATTTTAAAGGCAACACTATCCACAGTTAACAGTTACTGTTTCCACAAAAATATGAAACTGTTTTTAACACTGATAATAATCATAAATGTTTCTTGAGCATCAAATCATCATATTATACTGATTTCTGAAGGATCATGTGACACTGAAGACTGGAGTAATGATGCTGAAAATTCAGCTTTGATCACAGGAATAAATTACACTTTACTATATATTCACATAGAAAACAGCTGTTTCCAATAATACTTCACAATTTTTACTGTATTTTGGTCAAATAAATGTCAAGAGTGTAAGAGAAACCTATGTATATGTGTGGTTTTTATGAATATATAATTTGTGTATTTATTTTTTAATGAGATAATGCAGATTGTGTGTTCCTATAAAAATCATATTTCATTGTGAAATGAAACTAATTTTTAGTAGTTTGAGGATTTAGCCACTGGCGTCACTATGACAAAAGCAACTAGTTAAAGTTTCACATTAGATTTTAACCAACAGATAAAAGAGATATAAGTTCAGGTCATTCAATAGCATTAAATTCTCAGACAGCAGAAAACTCATTTCTATAGCCTCAATCACTATTTTAAAGATCACTCTTGTCTTTTCCGAGTGGTTTAGTTTTGAGGACACAATGTTTCCCTCCACCTGTTTTTGAGTCGTCCTCCTCGTGTCTCAATCTTTGCTCGTTTTAATCTCTGTTAGCAGGTCAAGTCCTGAGCCGAAGGTGAGCTGTGGGTTACAGCAATTCCTCTAAAGATCCCAACGCATTCATCATCCAAAACACACACACACACACACACACACACACCCCTCACACGTCGGCTGTGGTTTCTCACATCGCTGTAACCTGAGCAAACATCCTCCGCCGACCCCCAAGAGACTCAGAAATCACAATCCGCTGGCAGAAAGGTGAGAGATGAGAGCTTCTTCACGGACGGCTCTGAATAAACATGTTTTGACCACAGGAAAAACAACAGCGCTGATATCTGACGTTTAAAAGCATCTGACATTAAAAGTGTTAAAAGTCACAGGAAATCAAAACTGACTCTTTATATAAAGCATGTCCGACATTATCTGTATCATAGGACGATATACTGTACTATTTGTTTCCGTTTGGCATTAAAGTCCCCCTGTGGTGAAAATCCAGCTTTTAATGTTGTTTATATGTCTATGTGGTGTTTTTAATCTGCTTTAAGACAAACCATGTGTAAATTCATAAGTCGACAGCATTGCTGAGTATTTTCTCCTTAAAACTGAACCAAAGACAGTCTCAAAAACACGGTTTGAAATCGCTGGTGTTTCTGACGTCACAAACTACCTTGTAACCAATCAGATCAACGTGTGATCATCAACGAGTGGATCTCTGAGTGAGTGAGTGAGTGGAGGCGGGGCTCATTTGCATATTCATAGAGCCGTGAATACTAAATTAGGCAAGGGTGTCGAGTTACATTCAAGATATTTTGAGGCATGAAGAACTTTTTTCAAGGAAAAAACATTTAAATATGTAATTTTGGAGATCAAAGACGATATAATTCTTGACTACAGGGGGACAATGCCACATAACCATAAAACATAACATTTACTTATCTAATCGCATATGAACGACTATGGCTTAAAGTCCCTAGTGTTCGAGACACTACTGTAAGTTGCTGTGTGAACGGGACATTTCCAGACTGTAAGTTAATGCAGTTGTCAGTGTGAACGTAGCCTTAATGTTAACTATATCAATTGAGTATGAAACAGACAAACTTACGGATAAAATCACTTATTTCTCATGAATATCCTGTTTAACTGTGAAATGCATCACAGCATGGAAGTAAAATGGGTTTCGAAGTTGTTTTAGAGCTGAAGTATGTTATTACATTCTCATGAAAGAGTCTTTAGTTATAATAACGTCACTGATGAATCATCCACAATAAGAGAAGGAACATGAATTAAGAGAGTAAATAGAGTGAATTATAACAGCGCATTAATCTATTATGTTTATATCATAACACTGAATTTATTACGAGAAGTCTGGATGATTTTTTTTAAATCTATAATATCCATCCATTTTAATAAAACCATTAAACTTGTTATTTTTCTTAATTTGATCAATTTAATCATTTAAATGTAAATAATTTTTACTGCACAGGGTTCTGGTCTGTTGATTGTGTGTGTGGTTTTGATTGGTTTAATAAAAGCTGATTGTGAGGTGGACGACACCGTCACTGTGAAACATACGTGATAGTACACAGTGTTCTCCTGTGAACTCCCACACACTCCTGTAGAACAGCAGCGGTACGGTGTGTGTGTGTGTGTGTGTGTGTGTGTGTGTGTGTGTGGGGCGTCACACACTCTGCACTGCCCTCAGTGGAAATGGAATAGTTAGAAGAATGAGGTTACCCCCAAAAATGATACTTACATTGTTAAAATCCACATAAAAACACCACTTCAACAAATCCATTTAGTGTGCATTAAATATAGTGTCAAGATGCGCAGTTCATAACATTTTCTTAAACATCAAATCATCATATTATACTGAGTTCTGAAGGATCATGTGACACTGAAGACTGGAGTAATGATGCTGAAAATTAATTTAATATGCTGAATAAATGACATTTTACTATATATTCACATAGAAAACAGCTGTTTTAAATTATAATAATATTTCAAAATTTTGACTGTTTTTTGGATCAAAATGCAGCCTTGGTAACATTAGAAAATTGTAATTGCTCCAAACTTTTGACCGATAAAGACATTTTACATTAGCGGATGCTTTTGTCCTAAGGGACTTACATTGCATTAATGCATTCAAGGTACACTATAGTTTTAAATCCATTCATGCAAAATCATTTGAGTGACAGGAATGCTATAAATAAATAAATATCTTGAATAGATTCTCCTTTTGTGTTCCACTGATAAAGAAAGACGGACCCACTTTATATTAAGTGGCTTAAAGTACTATGTATTTACATTGAAACTAATAATTTGATACAATGGACTTATAGTGTACATACATGTTTTTACATTGTACTTATATTTTGAAAATACCTGCATGTAATTACACTGTTGACCCGTCCCTTACACCTTAAAGCTACCCATATCACACACACCTGTCCCTAACCTTACCCGTATCACACCTCAATAGCAGCACAAGTGTTTTACAATACAACATAAACACAATAAGTACACTGTACATATTTTTCAATGTATGTACATAATACTTAAAGCCACTTATAAAGTGCGACCAGAAAGACATACGAGCTTGGAGTGTGAGAACTGTATTTTTCCAGTAGATATTGCAGTTGCACATACAGTAAGACTAAATATCCGTGTAGTGTGTGTGTGTGGTGTTTGTGACAGCTCCTCTGGGAAACACTATGAAGTGACTCAGCTTCAGTAAACAGGAGAACCGTGAAGTGTCATGCAATTCAAATCGCAATTTGGCTCCGTGTGCCATTTCGAATAGCGACTCGTATTACACAACAGATCCAGCGCTGGCACAACACCACCAGCTCGCCTGAAGACGTAATAAATATTTTCTTAATGCCACATAATTCAGATTGCGCGAGCGTGACCGTACATGCCGGTGCTTTTGTCCCAGTCTCTTCTATTCTGGATGTGCCATAAATTATCCATCACCTCAAAGCTCAGGTCATCAGTGTGAAGAAAGTGCTGTATTCAATTATTAAAATAATGCTACTCAACTACAGGAAGCTCAAGCTTTCAAAGCTCCAACATACAAACCTGTGCAAGAATGAAAATGCTTTCAATTTGTTGTATGCAAAAATGTATTTGCTGTAATGTGAGAATTTTTTTTTAACCCTTTGTAAGTCACTTTGGAGAAAGGCGTCTGCTAAATTACTAAATTTAAATGTAATTTCCATAGTTTACTCAACTATGATAAGAAACCTGGAAATGTAAAATGTGTCCATGGTTCTTGGACTTCAAATCTAGCGCAATGTACAATAGTTCGATTTTATGACACTTCATATTTCACATTCATTTTCATTAAGATAAAAAGATAAAAAACTAGGGATGCACGATATATCGGCCAGAATATCGGTATCGGCTGATATACACTCTAAAAATTGCTGGGTTGTTTCAACCCAAATTTGGGTCAAATATGGACAAAACCAACCATTGTGTTAAAAATGTAATCTAAAAACCTAACCCAACAGTTGGGTTCGTCCATTTTTGACCCAAATCTGGGTTAAACAACCCAGCATTTTTTAGAGTGTATGATCTTTTTGAATGTTATCGTTATCGCCTCGATAAGAACACTTATCCGATATATTAAAGTCGATAAATAATGATTATTTCCTTCAGCTGAGACGCTTCAGATCCGCACTGTTCAACATGAGGGTTTCAAACTGCTTAAAATATGATTGAAATCACTACAAAAAAAGGAAAATACAGAAAGTGCTGCGCAAGTCTGTCATATCGACTTCATAAAGTTCATGATCACATTATAATCATGTGCTCGGGACATGGATTTAATGGTGAGACTTTTGTTTTTGTAATCAGGCTCTCAAAATTATATGAAAATTTGGTTTTAGATTAATCAGCCAATATATCGGTTATCGGCTTTCAAATATCGGTATCGGCCAAAAATTTCATATCAGTGCATCCCTATAAAAAATAATACAAATGAAGGGATTTTATGCTTAAAACAAGAACAAATATTTGTTCAAATAAACCATTCAAAGGGAAAACGTGATTATTTTTCCGACCCTACTGGCAGATATTTGTTCTATTCACTTGCAAAGGAAGAACATCATTTTTTGCAGTGTCTCTTTAAGCTTCGTTGAGATGTGTTGTTGTTGTTGTTGTTGTGATGATGTCATAATACAGTGCACACTGAAGCCCTCACTAGTGCACAATACCCCGTGTGTCATTGCCTGTGGTTGATGCACTATTGAACAGGGTTTCCCAGTATAGAGGATTCCCTCCATCATGTCATGTTTCTCTCTCAGATTCGTGTTGACGATGCTGAATGTGCTGATTATAAGTAATCGAAAATGATCCCTTCAGAAACACATTAGTCAGATATTATTGGAGATTTAACCAGTCTGAATCAACACAAAAGCAGCATCAGAAATGTGTTATGCAAGATAGGATTCTGTTTGAGATCAATATGAGTCCTGAAAATGTTTTCATGGAGGAGAGTTTAAACATCACCAAGTTTGTTAATTATCATCTCTTGTAAGATTAAAGTCACCATGAAATCAAAATTTAAAATTTTGTATTTTGTCATGGAATATTGCAGCGTTTGTCATAAATTGTGTAATCATTATTGTGTAAAATTAATAATTTTGAATCAGAATAAGTTCCTCTTGCAGCATCTCTTCTCTTCTCTGATGATGTGGGTGGGGCTATAACCTGTCACTCACATGAGATCAGCCAATAACAAACCACAACCATCCAATCAATTCCCCACAGACACAATCAAGCCCCGCCCACATGTGTTCTTGTTCCAGAAGCGTTTCACTCGATATACGACACAATAGAGGAGAAAAGACCAGCGCAACTTCACCTTCATGACACTTTAAGAAAAGCCATCAAAATGCAGTTTTTGAGTCTTTAATTTGATGTCATTTTATGGCACTGACATCAAATGCCATTTTCGTATTTTTGGACTTAAATCTGGGTCTATTCTCACACAAAACTCTCATATGACTTCAAAAGTACTGAAATATAATGTATGAGTCATATGCACTAGTGCTTTTATGATGGTTTTTTCATTTTCTCTAAAAGGTAAAGTCAAGCGTGTACTTCCACATTTTTCACATTACCAGTTTGTTTATTATTGGCTCCAGTGAGATAAAGAGAAATCATCAATATAATGTTTTTATTCATTAAAGCAGTTAAACCAAACATTCTTTACTGACTTTGCATTGGTTCCAGCACAGAAATACACACACACACACACACACACACACACACACACACACACACACGTATCGTGTCCTGATTTATGAGCACTTTTTACAATAAGGTCTGATTTGTTGACATTAATGCATTAGTTATGAACTAACAATGAGCAATATATTTTACAGCATTTATTGTTGTATTATTATGTATTAGTAGTAATTCTTGAGATTAACATTAATGAATGCTTTAGAAGTATTTTTCATTGTTTGTTCATGTTAACTATTGTAAAGTGTTAAAGTAAACCAGCATTTTCATTCACAAGTCACATTTGAACATGTTTCACTGTTTGTGAGGACATTTTCAAACATTTGGCCTCTAACAAGTAGAGATGAACCTGTAAACTGAACACAAACACACACACAGAGAGAGGGAGAGAGAGAGAGAGAGAGAGAGAGAGAGAGAGAGTGAGAGAGTTGGTAAAGAATGAGAGGAGGAGGGAGAGCGCAAAGGGGCAGGACTCTCTCTCTTTCTCTCTCTCTTTCTCTCCCTCTCTCTCTCTCTCTTTCTGTCTCTGGTGCTTTTAAGAGGAAACTTTGTGTTTTGTTCTTCAAGTTCACTTCTCGCAGCACTCACACTCGCGCTGTTTTCTTTGCCTTCATGTATTTCCTCCAGTGACTCGTGAGATGCGCGCCGGCACTAATGGACCAGTGCGCCTCAGTTTGCAGGAATTCCTCATCTTAAAGCTGCACTTCGGATTGTAATGTTTCCAAAAGTTTTCAGACTGAACTACATGGAATAATGTGGCGGGTTGTTTTGTTGTGTTGCGCTCTGCACGGCTCGTTTGCGTTCCGCGCGTTCCGTCCACCTGCGAACGCGTCTCTCCGCGCACCTGCCGGCGTCGTGCGCGCTGTGGATCGGATTTATCACGCGGGAGGAAAAGCCGGGTATCTTCTGTACATGGACGAGCAACGCTTTCAGCTGGATATGGAGCGGGACGCGTCGGTTCAGTCTCATCAGGTTGATTCGAACGCGAACGCGCCGGAATGCGTTTACCGCGGCACCGTCAACTCAAACGCGGAGTCTCTTGCGGTGTTCAATCTGTGCGGTGTTGGACTTGATGGGTTTTTTCGCGGTTGATCATTCCCGGTACACAATCACACCGCGTATCCGCGCGAAGGGCCACGAGAATGACGTGCGCATCGACGCAACGCGCGCTCTCCACTATTTTACCCGAGAACGCTTCAGTTTTGAAGCGATGTGCCCGCGCGGCACAGCTGCGGCACGCGTGATCGGAATAAAAAGCGCGGAGCTCGAGGGAGACGCGATGAGGACGCGCGCGGACGCAGATGGTGGACAAAGTTTGCGAAGCCCGACGCGTCGCTAACGCGACGCAGGAGGTCCGTGTCTCGCGCGCGGCACGTGGAGCTGCTGCTGGTCGCGGACGCGTCCATGATGAAGAAGTACGGGAAGGACCTGCATCATTACCTGTTGACGCTCGCGTCCATCGCGTCCAAACTCTACGGGCACGCGAGCATCGAGAACCCCATCCGCCTGTCGGTGGTTAAAGTCGCGGTTCTGTCCGAGAACGAGAAGGGGATCGATGTGTCCAAAAACGCGGCCGCGGACGCTCAAGAGCTTCTGTAAGTGGCAGAACCAGCAGAACCCGCTGGATGACGATCATCAGCATCATCATGACGCGGCGATCCTCTTCACCAGGCAGGTAAAAACTCAAACATTCGCGTCGCGCCGCTCGCCCGCGCGCGCTTGACTGACGCGCAACGAACTTTAGGAACTAGGATTGTGTCTCCTGTGAGTGAGTGAGTATGGAAGCTGCCACATAAGAATAAGTATTATGCATTGGTAAATCATAATTATGACATACAAAGTCAAAATTAGGACGTATATTAATATTGTATATTGAAAGACTGTTACATAATTATGGCACTGTCATATTTGACATAAAACAAAATTATGAGATAAAAGTCAAAATCACTGTCATAATTTTGACACAAAGTCGAAATTGTGAGATGAAGATGAAATTATGACATACTAAGACATACTTAAGACATATTACATCATAATTGACATACTAAGTCTTAATTATGACATAAAAAGTCAAAATTATGATTTATAGTTATAGTTATGACACTATGCCATATGACATAAAAAGTCAAAATTATGACATAAGTCATAATTATGTCACTATATCATATTTTACATAAATCAAAATTATGAGATAAAAGTCAAAATTACTGTCATAATTTTGACTTTTTATGTCATAACTATATGACAAAAAGTAAAAATTATGAGATAAAGATGAAATTATGACATACTAAGTCATAATTAAGAGATTAAAAAGTCAAAATTACGACAAAAATTAAACTTAAGACACAACTAAGACATATTACGTCATAATAGACATACTAAGTCTTAACTATGACATAAAAGGTCAAAATTATGATGGATGAAGTCATAATTGTGGCACTGCCATATTTGACATAAATCAAAATTATTTGATAAAAGTCAAAATGAATAAGTCATAATTTTTGACTTTTACGTCATAGCTATGACAAAAAGTCAAAAGTATGATATAAAAATAGAACTTATGACATATTAAGATATAAAAAAGACTTATTACATCATAATAGACATACTAAGTCTTGAAAAAGTAGGGGAAAACCATGATGATGTTACACATACAAACAAGCACCATAGTGCTACCTTGCAGTTCCATGTAAATGTGGTGTGTGTGTGTGTGTGTGTGTGTGTGTGTGTGTGGTGTGTGTGTGTGTGTGTGTGTGTGTGTGTGTGGTGTGTGTGACCAGGTCAGCTGGATCCGATCATGTGGGAACGCCAGTCTCTCTCCCTGTAAAATGATTTCCTCTGTTGCTGTTTTTCTAGGCAAACGTTCTCGGCGTCCCCTGACTAGTGTGTGTCGTTATGCAGTGTGTGATCCCATGTGCGCATTCCTTACGCGGGATGTTGCTGCAGATTTGAGTGCCATGAACCACAGCAGAGACTGTGAGGAAAATGCACACATCTGAAAGCCTTCCCAGGCTGAAGGAGACCACACTGGTTTCGATCCCACAGTAAAGCGCTGGTCTCCAGCAGCTCGCGTGTGGTTTGGAGCTCGTCATGTTTCCAGACGAGGCTTGTGGTGCATGTAAGTCATGCAAGGTCTTGTTCACCGGAGCACTTCAACTGCAAAAAAAATACTCTGCTCTTTTCGCAACTTTGTCGTGGAATAAAAATAACTAGCTAAATTACTAAAAATGTTACTAAAACAAAAAATAACTGCATTTTTAACATTATAAGTACTGTGCAACGATTAATCGCGATTAATCGCATCTAAATTAAAAGTTTGTGTTTACATAATATATATGAGTGTGTACTGTGTATAATTATTTTTGTATATATAAATACACACACGTGCATGTATATATTTAAGAAAAATGTGTTATTTATATATAAATATATTCAGTATATACATGCAAATATTTCTTTGCATGCATATGTGTGTATCTATATATACAAAATAATTATACACAGTACACACACATATAT
>JAVALU010000464.1:92500-95518 GCA_030770095.1 Gila robusta
AAGTTTGTCTCGATGAAATTTACTTTCTACTTTTAGTTAACTTTTTTTATTTTTTTCAAGTAATGGAAATGGTTTTATGTGTGGTTAAATGGTTAGAGTAACAATATCAGTACTTTTCATCCTAAGACGCTGATTTTGTAGATCCAAAATCCAAACTCTTTCACTCAGATCAGTGCTGATGCTCCTCTCATAACCATGACGATCACTGCAAACTGACCCCAGATCAGGCAAACCGAGGCCGTGTGCTCGACCCTGCAACGCCCTATAAATCAGAACCAGGTGACAGAAACTCGCGGCGCTCCTGAATCAAATATCCAGAGTCGTCTGTCTCCACCATCATGTCTTCCTGTCTTTCTGCTGTCGACATGTTTGTTCAGAACGCTTGCCAAGCGCCAGAGCCGTCTGGATATAAACATTCCCGTGTGTGTTCGCCTGCGTTTGCGTGCGAGTCGAATCTTCTGAACTGACCCGAGAGAGTCCGGCACCTTGCACCTGTTTTGATCATTTCTTAGTGCAAAAAAACTCACACACACATCACTCTCACACTTTCACACACACACACACACACACCACTCACTCTCTCTCCTCCACCCACACACACACACCACACACCACACACACACACCACCACACTCTCTCACACACACACACACACTATCACACACTCATACACTCTCTCACACACTCATACACTCACTCACACACACTCACACTCACTCACACACACACTCATACCACTCTCTCACACACACACACACTCATACACTCACTCACCTCACTCACTCACACACACACTCATACACTCACTCACACACACACACTCATACACTCACTCACTCACTCCACTCACACACACACTCACTCTCACACACTCACTCTCACACACACACCACACACACACATACACCCTCTCACACACACGCACACACACACTCACTCTCTCTCTCTCTCTCACACACAACACACACACACACACACATAGCTTTGGTGTTTTCCAGTACATGCATCTAAACTGTTTAATCCACTTATGACTTTTTGGCTTTTGACATTATGAGGTCAAAACATTTGTAAAAAATTGCATGGATGAATTGTTTCAAAAAGTATAACATGCATTTAGAAAATAGAAAGGGTGAATTTCCATTTCATACCAACTTTAAAGGAGTAGTTCACTTCAGAATTAAAATGTCCTGATGATTTACTCTCCCGCACGTCATCCAAGATGTTAATTTTTTCTTTCTTCAGTTGAAAGAAATGAAGGTTTTTGAGGAAAACACTCCAGGATTTTCTCCATATAGTGACTTCAATGGAGTCCAACGGGTCGAAGGTCCAGATGTGAGTTTCGGTGCAGCTTCAAAGTCTCGACACGATCCAGCCGAGGAATAAGAGTCTTATCTACACAAACCAGCGCACATTTTATCAAAGAAATAAACATTTATATACCTTTTAACCACAAATGCTCGTCTTGCACTAGCTGCGATGCGACACACATTACGGAATCACGTTGAAAGGTCACGAGTGAACTATTCCTTTCAAGTATAAATCTAACAAAATTGAGTGAGTTTTGTTTAATCTCTTATTTCAATGATGTTTACATGCAACTCTCCGTTTGAGACATTTTCCCTCAATAATTTCCTCGTTTTCCGGCTCTTCCTTTGGCTCTCTCTCTCCTTCTCATAATGAGAGATATCATTTCTATACACTTGGTTTGTGAGTATATAATGTGAGTTTATTATAATTATACACTTGGTTTGTGAGTATATAATGTGAGTTTATTATAATTATACACTTGGTTTGTGAGTGACAGGCGTGCAGTATATGAACCTGAGCTGTGTTTCTGAGCTCTCACCTGATCACACATTACACATGCGCTCCGCTGAGGTCATGAGCTAAACTTCACTCTGAACACACACACACACACACACACACACACTCACGCAGCGTGTAGCTTTTATTAAGTGAGTGGTTTGCCGTGTGAAGAGCTGCTTTCTCTCTCATGTGGATCTGAGAACAGAGTCAAGGCTGTTTCTATACACTCGGCCTAACGGGTAAACCACACACAACGCTTGGGAGAAATCCACCTCTCCGAGTGTGTTTGAGAACATTTGCATGCATGTCTGTGAGAATTGTTAGTAAATGTTCAATGAAAACGTGTTCAGGGACATACAGTGAAGGTCTACTTTGAAAATGTTGCATTAAACGCTAAAGTAGTGATTGAAAACATTTTCAGACGGATTCAGTCTGATTGACGGCTTTATGTTTTGAACCTGTCTAAATCCCTTTTCGGACGGTAATTGTTTCTCATGTGGACGTCTGTAAAAGAAATTTGCATGACACCTCAGTGATAAAACTCATGCATTCGGATGGAGATTTATTGACGGTGAAGGAGCGAGTTTTTTAATCCACGAACCCGCGAATGCGCTGTTCACGTGATCAATCGCATATACGATTGTTCCCTGTAATATGCTTGGAATAATATTAAATTCGTATTTAATTCAATAATAGGAAAATGATGTTCTATTTATTATTGAATTATTTAAATCTCATTTTTAAAAATAGGAAGCGACGTGAGAATGCGCTATTTGAAATTGTTTTCTGTCTTGCATTTTATCTCAAAAGGATATTGAGATAAAATGATAAAAATCCTCCTGTCTAAGTGCGTTTGAGAACATTTGCATGCATGTCTGTGAGGATTGTTAGTCAATTCACAATCTAACAATAAACGTGAAAACGTGTTCAGGACATACAATGTTTTTCAGTCTGATTGACGGCTTTACGTTTTTTCATTGGTCCACTTGGAAATGTCATGTTTCCAAATCCCAGGTTGAGCACCAGTGTTGTTATTTTTAATAACTAAAACTATTAGATAACCATACGTTAATTGAAAGAAAGCTAAAATAAAATGTATATGGGACACGTCTAAATTATTTCAATCAGACCAATTGCCACAGGTGTATAAAATCAAGCACCTATACATACAGTTTACATTTACAAGCATTCTGAAAACATGGGTTGTTCTGA